>JAVTVY010021672.1:16594-90527 GCA_036873755.1 Hanleya hanleyi
AGCTCTGCATAAATGTTCTTCTTAGTTATGTAGATGACGTGAAATCCACACGTACATGTATTCTAGTTGGTATCATGGTCTAATGTTGATATAATTATGCCCCTCTCCTCTAGCGATCGCTTTGTCCGTCTATCCGTCTGTCCGGCTGTACGTCCGAATTTCTTGTCCGCGCAATATCACGGTTACTATTTGATGGACAGGATTGAAACTTGCCTGAAATGTGGCCAGTGCCTCGTAGTTGTGCAGCGTAGAGTTTATTCCGAGTTTCGGTTATATTTTCAAGAGTTATGGCCCTTCGTTCCTGAAATCTCCGTGAATGAGCCGAGTTCCTGCATGGCTTTCAAATCGGACGATCGACTGCAACACGCACGTACAGGTGGTACATGTAGTTGTCCAACCAATTTCGTGTTAAGGTTTTCGCACTTTTCTTTCGATTAGTCGAACATTTGGGGAATATTTGATAATAAGTGGCTGACAATCTGGATTTAGTTTTGGTCGTACCGCATTCGGATTTACTTTTCCGGTACCTATTTTGATCTGTCTAAATTTACGAGCGAAATAGCCTCGTTTAAGAAGTGCCTGTGTGAGAGTGTAACACGCAATATGAAAGTCGCTCTCATTTGCAAATACGGCGAAATCTAAAAAATTGAGACTTCACTCTACTGTGAAAAGTAATAAAAGCGCGGAAAGAAGACTGGTGTAATAACTGGTGACTATCAGTTGGTTAGAAATAAACTTTGCTGTCAAATCTCCCAGAGGAGATGAACCGGCTTCCATTATAGACCATAACATCAACAAAAGGCACACCATGACACTGAGTATCGGGTTGCAGTCGTATATTCGGTTTGTGGTAATTACGGATACCGACGAAATCATGGAAGTGTTGAATAGTACCAGACCATACCCCAAGAATATCATCTAGATATCTTTGCAAAGCAAGAGCTTAATTGGACACTTCAGCAGAGCGTCCTTCTCCCAGTCGGCCATATATATTTTGGTATATGCTGTGGCAAACTGCTTAGTCATAGCAGTGCCCTTAATTTATATAAAAAAATGTTTTGGCCCCAAACCAAATTCATTCGTATCGGAGAGAAATATAAGGTAACAGAAGAATATACCAGTCATTCCTGTTAGAGGAGGGATGATTAGGAAGGGTTTCAGCGATGATAGTTAGACCTTCATCTGAACCAATGTTGGAGTAAAAGGATTCCACATCCAGAGTAAATGGTATGGTATGGTATGTCTCTCTTGACAAAAAAATGAGACAGTCTGTAGTATTGTGAACATTTGATAATGGGATTGAGCCAAGAGTCGATTATTCCGCCACACTGGCCGTTCACTACCAGAGTCTCATACAATCAGTCGTCCTTCTGGCATACGTGGATTAGGCCAAGACTAAATTTCCTTATGTATTTTGTGTAACCGGTAAAGTATCCTATTCCGACATTGTGTATCATATTTTAGATTTTCAATTTTTTTCTGGTGATATTATCTTCATGGTACCTTTTTGTAAGAATGTTTGTGATCAAAATTTTATTGCCAGAGGACAGAGATTGTTCAATGGGAACATAGTACTACCTCTCCGCAAGCTGTCTAAAAGCCTCAACAATATATAACGACTGTAATCGCCAACACGCATGGGGAGGTGTGTGTGTATATATTTCTGAAAAGATCGCCGTTTCCCATCGGAAAGAGTATGAGAATCGAGACCTGGAGATGGTGTGGATTGAGATACACGACAATCCCAAACATTAATTTGTACATTATATCGCCCACCTAATACAACCGTTGATAAATGGCAGGTTATTTCTGACAACATAGAACTAGTCCTCGATGCTAACCCAGGTAAAAATGTTATAATCGTTGGTGATCTGAATGGGGATCTGTTCAATAACTCATTACATCATCTGAAAGATATAATTACCAGTTTTGGCTTCAGTCAACTTGTAAAGGAAGCTACACGACCAGTCTCAAATTCTCTGCTGGACCCCATACTATGTAATAAATATCAACTGGTAATCAATAGTGGGGTCTTGGCACCCATCTGCAGTGACCACTGCCCAACATTTCTTAACTTTAAATCTCCCATCCCCAAGAAAGCCAGTTACCAACGCACTCTATGGAATTATAATAATGCCGACTGGACTAAATTTAATGAAATACTAGCCAATTCTGACTGGTCTATACCAACCGGTGATTATGTAATTGACGATTTTTGCGAAAAAATCTCTCATAACATTTCTTGTGCATCTGACGAAAGTATCCCCCACAAAAGTGTGCTTATTAAACCTGATGATAAACCTTGGATTTCCAATAATATTAAACATGAAATGCGAATTAGAGACAAATTGTATAAGAAAAGCAAGAAAAGATATGAGCTGTACATCGCGAAATTTCACAAGCAACGTAACCAGGTTAATCACCTCGTTCGAATAGCAAAGACCAACTTTAAACAAAAAACGGCCGAGAAAATCCAGAACGGTCGCGTTGGGTCTAAATACTGGTGGAAATTAGGCAAATCTTTATTAAAAGATTGCAATTCCACATTCAATGAAATCCCACCCCTTAAACGGGCTGATAATACTTTCGCCTATGACAGCAAGAACAAAGCAAATCTATTAAATGAATTCTTTACTAACATAACAAAATTAAATAGTTCTCATTCTGAACTTCCACCATTTACCCTGTATACTAACAACACTCTTGTTCCAAGCTGTAGGTCCCGACCACATTAGTCCAAAATGTCTCCACGAAGGTAGATTTATTCTGGCCCCTGTCCTAGCACAGTTCTTTAACCTATCACTAAATTCTGGAATTTTTCCTAATCACTGGAAAATCGCCAATGTTACACATATCTTCAAGAAAAGTGCAAGTGAATTGTGTTCGAACTACCGTCCCATCTCACTATTGAGCTGTCTTAGCAAGGTAATGGAGCGGGTAGTTGCGAAGTATATCTATAACTATGTTAAATATGATATAACAAAGAACCAGTCTGGTTTTTAACCGTCGCAGTCCACAGTTACACAGTTGCTTGATATATACAACGACATAGTCACTGCTCTTGACCAACAGAAAGAAGTACAGTTCGTTTTCTTTGATATCTCTAAAGCATTCGATCGGGTATGGCATCGAGGGCTAATACAAAAACTTACAAAATTTGGAATTTGTGGTAATTTGATCAAGTGGTTAGACAGTTATTTGAAGAATAGATTCCAGAAAGTAGTACTGAATTGAATCGAGTCAGAGTCATTACGCATCCACGCTGGTGTTCCACAAGGATCAGTTCTGGGACCACTTTTATTCCTCCTGTTTATCAATGATCTACCCATTGGAATCCTTAACAACATATGCATATTTGCAGATGATACGTGTTTTATATATCATTTCTGATCAACTCACTACCACTCTTCCCATCATTAACCATGACCGGAGTCTCATAACTGACTGGGCCGCTCGGTGGTTAGTTGACTTTAATGCTTCTAAAACAATCTCCCTTTTGATATCGAGGCGACTACATCAATCTCATGTTGATATTGTCTTCGACAAGAACCTGATGACTGCTTCATTGAATCATAAACATCTCGGACTAACTCTCAATAATAGGGCGACATGGCACGACCATATAGAGAACATAATAGTTACAGCACAACGCAAGTTATCCATTCTGAGGGGCTTAAAGTATTTGTTGGACCGAAAAAGCCTGGAAATTATGTACAAAAGTTTTATTATACCAAGTTTAGAATATGGCGATATCGTTTGGGGTAATATAAACAATATCCTAGTTAACAAATTAGAAAACATCCAGAAAGAATCACTGCGAGTGATTACTGGCCTCACAAGAAGCTGTTCATCTGAAACTTTATACACTGATTCCGGTTTCGAATTGTTATCCACCAGGCGATATATGCATCGCCTTACCATGCTATATAAAATAGTTAATGGTATAACCCCTTTAGCACTGAATAGACATCTTCCTCCACTCGCACGTGACAGAAATCCATATCATATACGTCATGTGGATCAATTTACACCACACCGGTGCCGCACTGAACTCTTCCGTAGTTCGTTTTTCCCGGCTACAATTCGTGATTGAAATACATTACCCGTTCCCGTGAGGAACTCTGCTAGCCTTCCACACTTCAAACACCAATTAATAAAAATGTATCCTAAACCTAACATCCTACTGTGTCGAATTCGTAACGGATGCAACAACTTGAAACGACACTTGTTTGAGAATCATGTAAGCGACAACGCGATATGTAACTGCGGTTGCCTTGACGAAACTGTCGAACACTTTTTCTTCCACTGTCTCATTTTTATCACTCAAAGACAGCGTTTGATTGCTAATCTGCTGGACGATGATCCTATTCTGTCACTTGTCCCAATCTCCTTTTTGGAGATTGTGATAAAAGTCTAACAGAAAATATTAATATCCAGATGTACCTGGGAGCTTTTGTTATAGAAACCAACAGGTTCCAACGCTGACTTGTGATTTTCGCGATCAGATAGAAATGAAACACTTCTTCACATGTAGGTCATTCGCCCCAGATGCAGCTTCTGACCAATGACACTCCCTCCGTCCAATACTACGTTTCAACAGTACAGCGTTAATGGAAATAACTTATTTAAACCGAAATATATATATATTTTTTGTATGTTGTCATGGTATTGCAGTATAAAGTTAGACACTGAAGATAGTTCTAGAATTGTACTGAGGTGGACTTGTTAACCTTCTGTTCTGTTGTTGTGATCTAGAATTTTCTCGTAATCGTGACCGATTTATCGTAAGTGAATTATGTGTCACCCGTCTCGTGTTTTCTCGTAGATTCTATATTGTAAATGGCCGCTGTACGAAAGATCTGTATTAACAGCGCCATCTACACATCTAAATAGCGCCATCTGTTCATTCATTCAACAAACCCCGTATGATACAGTTAGATATACTTGAGCGCCATCTGCACAATAGTTGTTTACTATGGACGTTTCTGGAATAAGAAAGCACTAGTTTATCTGGGTTAAATCTTACGTCATTGTTGTACCGATGGAAATTTCTAGATCTGATAGAATAATCTCGTATTCCCGATAGAGTATAAATTGCTCGAAGTTTAGTGATCGGGAGGAGATTCGAACGACTTACGTGGGTGCATAATTGGACATTACCGTTACCGGAGATTATTGACTGAGATTGTACTGACTGCTGGATTATACATTCCTGTTGGATTGTCCTTGTGTGTTTGATTGCGGTTTTATCTACGTAATTGTACTGAGGAAAACTGGACAACAGCTGAGCGCTATTGACTGGAAATACAGGAACACGATTTCTACACGTCACGAACTGTATAGAGCTAAGCACGTTGTTACGGACTGAGAGATATACCGGTATAACATTGAACAGTAAGATTTTATTTGACCTTTATTTGCTGTATTGACCTAACTTAATTTGTATATGATTTTAGTATTGTAAATAAATATTTGATTATTGATTCTCGACTTCACAAATCTTTCTGTTGCGTTTTTCTATTATCGTTTAGACGTAACAGAAATTGGGGGCCTCTCCGGGAGCTTTGTTTACATTCCAGCTTTGCAACATAGTTCTAAATTGATACATTGTCTGAATTTGTGAAGTCGATTAGTAGTATATTATCAGCATGTCTTTTGACCCAGCACTGTTTGCTTCAAAGCCTGGTCGGGAGGAATTTGACGAACTACGCAAAGAGGATTTGTTCGCGCTGTGTAAATTCCTACAAATTAAAGTTAAAACATCTTGGAGAAAGCAAGAAATTAAGAAACTCATTATTAAACATTTTGTTAGCAAACAACTTTGGGATGAAAGTGATTTTGATTTAACTGAGGAAACAGCTGATTATTTGGAAACAAAGAAATTAGAATTACAAAATCAGCTGGAATTAAAGAAATTAGAATTAGAGGAAAGAGAGAAAGAAAGAGCATTAGAGAGAGAAAGGGAAGAAAGACAGTTTCAGTTAGAGAGAGAAAAGTTAGAAAGACAGGAAAGATTAGAGAGAGAAGAGAAAGAAAGACGGTTTCAGTTAGAAATAAAGCATATGGAATTACAGTCGCGAACGGATCCTCATACAGATGCACCTGTACAATCACCTGATGCAGCTCGACAAATACGTCTCGTCCCACCATTTCAGGAAAAAGAAGTTGATAAATATTTTCTGCATTTTGAGAAAATTGCTGAGAATTTAAACTGGCCGAAAGAAAATTGGAGTTTACTTCTTCAAAGTGTTTTGATCGGAATGGCAAGGGACATTTACACTCAATTGACGGTAGAGCAAGCATCAAATTATGATATGGTGAAGGATTTAATCCTCAAAGGTTATGAATTAGTTCCTGAAGCCTATAGACAAAAGTTTCGTAGTTGTGAAAAAGAAAACTCTCAGACTCATGTAGAATTTGCTCGTTCAAAAGAACAGTTATTTGATAGGTGGTGTGCTTCGGTTAAAATTGACAACAACTTTGAAAACCTCAGACAGCTTATGCTAGTACAGGAATTTAAAAGGTGTATCCATGGTGATATTAGAACATTTCTTGATGAAAAGAATGCCAACACTTTAGACGAAGCAGCCCGATTTGCTGATGAATACGCTCTGACACACAAATTATCATTTGTCAATGCTGTTAAGCCCAGTTCATTCCAGTCTAACATTTCAGGTAACAAATCCAGTTCTTTATCAAGGCCTAACACTTTTAACCCCAGTTACAAAGGTCAAAGGTCAAACACAAAGTCTCAGTCACCCACTTTTAACACTCAAAATAAGTCTCCCGTTTGCAGCTACTGTAAAAAGGACGGCCACTTGATGGCTAACTGTTTTAAATTGAAAAGAAGACAACAAGATCAAGCCTTTCAAAAGCCTAGTGGTTTCCTCACTTCAAGATCTGTACCCAAGCAGGTTAGTGACGTTCATGTATATGACGTTAAGATAGCCAAGGACACTGTTCCTATTAGTTCTATCAAGGATGAGGCTGACAGTTTTTCAAATCCTGTTATGGAGATTTTTGAACCATTTATCCACAATGGTTTTGTGTCACTTTCAAGTGATTTTTCTAATGCTACTCCTGTGAAGATTTTGCGAGATACGTGCGCGTCCCAGTCTCTTTTGTTGGCAGATATTTTGCCGTTTTCTGATTCTTCATCTGCGGGCAGTAATGTCCTGATTAAAGGGGTAGATTCTGTAAATTATACACCCGTTCCGCTCCATAACATTCATCTGTCTTCCGACTTGATTTCTGGACCTGTTACGGTGGGTAGTAAAGGTAGTTTACCGTTTGAGGGTGTTCAATTACTTCTTGACACTGATCTTGCGGGAGATAAAGTCGGGGTTAACCCGATTGTAACTGACAAGCCTTGTTTGGATCAGATTCATGATCCAGTTGAAGACGAAATTCAAAGTTTGTATCCTGATTGTGCAGTTACTAGAGCCATGGGTAAATTGGCTGAGGAGTCTGAAAAGTCTCTTAAAGATGACGTCATCGATGACGTTTGTTTGGCCGACACCTTTGTGTGTTTAAATGATGAGGCTGATAAGCCACATTTGGATAGCAAATTGGAATGTTCTAATGACAAAATTTCAAAATCACAGCTGGTTAATGAACAGCATAGTGACAAGGACATTTCCAAGTTATTTGACAAGGCAGTAGATGAGTGTGATGTAACTCACGAGCCTGTGTGTTACTTTTGCAAGAATGGTGTTCTTATGCGGAAATGGCGACCGCCAGATGTGTCACCTGATGATGAGTGGGCAGTTAAGTGTCAGATTGTTGTACCAAAGTCATATCGTTTAGATATCCTCAGACTAGCCCATGAAACACCCCTTTCAGGCCATTTAGGTGTTAACAAAACAGACTACAAAATTCTAAATCATTTCTATTGGCCAAATTTAAAGAAAGATGTCGCTGAATTTTATAGGTCATGCCACACATGTCAAATGGTAGGAAAACCAAACCAAACCATACCAAAGGCCCCTCTACAATCAATCCCTGCATTTGGGGAAGCCTTTGGTAGGGTGATTATAGATTGTGTCGGTCCATTACCAAAAACAAAGTCAGGCAATCAATACATGTTAACAATCATGTGTGCTTCAACCAGGTTCCCTGAGGCCATTCCTTTACGGAATATTAAGGCAAAAACTATTGTTAAGGCCTTAGTTAAATTTTTCACACTTGTCGGCCTACCCCAGTCTGTTCAGTCCGATCAGGGATCTAATTTCATGTCAGGAATCTTTCAACAAGTCATGCATGAATTGGGAATAAAGCAGTACAAATCATCTGCATACCACCCAGAAAGCCAAGGCGCATTAGAAAGATTCCACCAAACATTAAAGAACATGATTAGGACTTATTGTTTTGACACTGAAAAAGACTGGGATGAAGGCATACATTTGTTATTGTTTGCTGTTAGAGAGTCTGTTCAAGAGTCTTTAGGCTTCAGTCCATTTGAATTAGTCTTTGGTCATACAGTTAGAGGACCACTTAAACTGCTGAAGGAAAAGTTCCTAGACAGTGATCTTGACTCATGTAGTCTCTTACAATATGTGTCGGACTTTCGCACCAGGTTGACCAAAGCACGTGAATTGGCCATGTCAAATTTAAAGTCAGCTCAAAAAGGTATGAAAATAACCTATGATAAACATATCCTTAAACGAAGTTTCAAACCTGGTGAGAGGGTTCTGGCTTTTCTGCCTATTCCTGGTAATCCACTTAAGGCTAGATATTATGGTCCTTATGTCATTGAAAAGAAACTAAGTGACCTTAATTATGTAGTTCAGACTCCTGACAGGCGTAAAAGCAAACAGTTATGCCATGTAAATATGTTAAAGTTATACATCGACAGAGATAGCACTAACAGTACTGTCCATCCTGTAAGTGTAGTTAGTTCTGACCCTGATACCAATGAAACTTGTGAAGAGCCCATGACAGCGGCGAAATTACAGAACTCTGACATTCTACTTAATTTGGATTCCAAGTTGTGTCATCTCGAGCCAGCGCGTCAGGAAGAACTTCGAACTCTGCTCAGTCAATATGAACATTTGTTTCCCGACATTCCTACTCGAACTGATACAATTTCACATGACGTCGATGTCGGAGATTCTAATCCAGTGAAGCAGCACCCATATCGTTTGAATCCCTTTAAACAAAACTACCTGAAAAAAGAGATTCAGTATTTATTGGACAATGACTTCATTGAACCAAATAATAGTAACTGGAGTTCACCTTGTATCCTCGTTCCAAAGCCGGATGGCAGTTACAGGATGTGTACTGACCACAGAAAGGTGAACACATTGACCAAAACAGACACATTCCCTATTCCACGCATTGACGATTGCATTGATAAAGTGGGAAGTGCCAAGTTCGTGTCAAAGTTTGATCTTCTGAAAGGATTTTGGCAAGTTCCACTGACAGATCGTGCGAAGGAGATATCAGCATTCGTCACTCCGGAGGGTCTGTTCCAGTACAAAGTTATGCCATTTGGAATGAAAAATTCCCCAGCCACGTTCCAGCGTCTCATCAACCGTGTTACTTCCGGTTTGGAAGGATGTGAGACTTACATTGATGACGTCATTGTCTACAGCGATACATGGGAAGATCATCTACAGAGAATTCGCCCACTGTTCAATCGGCTGAGTGACGCCAAGCTGACAGTCAACCTTGGAAAAAGTGAATTTGGACATGCACGTGTGACATTCTTGGGTCATGTTGTAGGTCAGGGTCAGGTAAAGCCTGTAGATGCTAAGGTCAGTGCTATCTCGCTATTTCCTAGACCAACATGTAAGAGACAACTGATGCGTTTCTTGGGTATGGCGGGTTACTACAGGAAATTTTGTCCAAATTTTTCAGATATTACTGAACCTTTAACTCGGCTCTTAAGAAAGAGGGTAACTTTTGTTTGGACCGATGAATGTGAATCAGCTTTTGAAAAACTGAAAGCCATACTCAAGAGCGCACCAGTTCTTTCAGCACCAGATTTTGGTTCACCTTTTAAACTGGCTGTAGATGCTAGTGATGTTGCTGCTGGTGCCGTTTTGTTACAAGAAGGTATAGATGGTGTAGATCACCCAATATGTTATTTTTCACGTAAATTTGACAAACATCAGAGAAATTATTCTACAGTTGAGAAAGAATGTTTGGCAATGATATTGGCTTTGCAACATTTTGATGTTTATGTTACTTCTTCATCGTTGCCAATTACTGTATTCAGTGATCACAATCCACTTGTTTTCATAAGTAAGATGAAAAACAAAAATCAAAGATTGTTGAGATGGAGTTTGGTATTACAAGAATACAATATTGAAATCAAACATATTAAGGGTAAGGACAATTTGATCGCTGATTGTTTGTCTCGCATATAATGTACATATGTTTGTCAATATTTTTGCTGTTGTAATATAGATTTGGTTCTGTAATAATGTTTTAAATTGTCAAGAAAGTTCCATGTGTGAAACTTTCTTCTTTTAAGAGGGGGAGTGTCATGGTATTGCAGTATAAAGTTAGACACTGAAGATAGTTCTAGAATTGTACTGAGGTGGACTTGTTAACCTTCTGTTCTGTTGTTGTGATCTAGAATTTTCTCGTAATCGTGACCGATTTATCGTAAGTGAATTATGTGTCACCCGTCTCGTGTTTTCTCGTAGATTCTATATTGTAAATGGCCGCTGTACGAAAGATCTGTATTAACAGCGCCATCTACACATCTAAATAGCGCCATCTGTTCATTCATTCAACAAACCCCGTATGATACAGTTAGATATACTTGAGCGCCATCTGCACAATAGTTGTTTACTATGGACGTTTCTGGAATAAGAAAGCACTTGTTTATCTGGGTTAAATCTTACGTCATTGTTGTACCGATGGAAATTTCTAGATCTGATAGAATAATCTCGTATTCCCGATAGAGTATAAATTGCTCGAAGTTTAGTGATCGGGAGGAGATTCGAACGACTTACGTGGGTGCATAATTGGACATTACCGTTACCGGAGATTATTGACTGAGATTGTACTGACTGCTGGATTATACATTCCTGTTGGATTGTCCTTGTGTGTTTGACTGCGGTTTTATCTACGTAATTGTACTGACGAAAACTGGAAAACAGCTGAGCGCTATTGACTGGAAATACAGGAACACGATTTCTACACGTCACGAACTGTATAGAGATTAGCACGTTGTTACGGACTGAGAGATATACCGGTATAACATTGAACAGTAAGATTTTATTTGACCTTTATTTGCTGTATTGACCTAACTTAATTTGTATATGACTTTAGTATTGTAAATAAATATTTGATTATTGATTCTCGACTTCACAAATCTTTCTGTTGCGTTTTTCTATTATCGTTCAGACGTAACAATGTTTATTCTTTACTACTAAAATATTTACATCATCACTCATCATATATAGTATCCTGCCATAAATGAATATGTACATATTCTTCTATGTGTATGTGTTGAATAACTAATTGTTGTATATACGACTGGGAGACACACTAACGAGCTCCGGCTCATTGTGCTCCCACTGATTCAATAAAATATTGTTTAAACCAACGACTTATACATAACTGCTGTGGCCGCACCCTTATCAGCTGGTTTTATGATGATGTCATGGTGTTTTGTCAGTGTCAATATGGATTCGCTCTAAGGCGCTAGATTAACCCGAGGAAATTACAAGCGTCTGATCGGCCATTCATAACTCAGCCGTCGTCCATTAAATAATATCCGCGTCCATAGTCCAAAGACCTATTCCATATTACAGCATTAGCATAGTACATAGGAGAAAGTGGAAACATAATGGCAAAATTGTGATTTAAATCTTAGAATTTAAGAACCTAACTGATGATCGCCTGGTCTCCAGCTCGATTGAAGCTAGTGTCGGCTAATTGCTTTTTAATACTTCTTTCTAAGGTTTTAAGCATAAAGGACAAGCTTGCGTATTCTTTGTATTTTTCCATCTTCAGTTATTGTTAAAACAAAACTTGCACTGTGTCATAATTGGAGGCAAAGTCCTTTTTTGTCATTGTAGAATGCTATTTTCGTGTTCATTTTATGCTCACGTGTATATAATTGAATAATTTCATTATGACAATGGAACCATTCCACTAATCTGATACTCTTCAATCCTACAATGCTATATTCAGTCTTCTCTTTCAGTCAGCTTACAGTTTTTGAAACAAGCCGCTTTCTAATGTTATAAGGATATATAGAACAATGAAATTGCCAAAAACTGCAGCTATTGTAACTGAAAAATTCGTTATTTCTGGGCAAAGCCCGCATGCTGTCAATATTTTCTGCAGGCATCTATTTTCTGCTTAGTTTTTGCTCTTGTGTCAGCCCGGACGACACGTCCTACTCATTGCAATACCGTTCTTCAATAGTTTACGTTGCTGTGTCAAACGGTTTGGTATAACCACAACAGCATTTTGAGAACATGGAACAAGAAACAGCCAACTTTCAATAATAAATAATATAAATTTATGAGCTGATCAACAAATAATTATATTAAGTCATATAATTCCTCGTAATTTACATATCATAAACCGGCAAGTAATGCTACAAATGCTGAAATAAATAATTATGTAAGACCTTAGCCCTCACACTGTCCAGGCATAACACAGATAAAACAACTATGCTAATGAAGCTGTTCTGATCCTTAATGGACTTATCCATAATTTACAGGTCATTTAATCATAAAACACAAAACGAGTAATATCGGTATCACGCAAAAATTTGCTATCAGAATAGTTTTCTAGTACACTTGACGCTCTCCTTTAAGTTTATATCTACATTATTAAATCGTCCAATATGTATCTGCAGTCGTAAGTTTCCTGTTCGGCATTGAAACATTCATAGCTTGATTAAATGGCAGACTGACTAAACAATTCTCTGTTTCGATCATGTCTTTCCACTGTCGATATAATATAGATATATACATTGCTGTCATTTAATTTACCTCTTCATTCTTGTAAATAGTGGTCTTTTAAACACCGTTTAACAGCACAATACAACCAATTAATATTCGATTTTTTTTATTATTCCAGTTTATATTCTGGGATATCACAAGAATCAATATACTTTTAACAAACTGTATCCATTTGCAAGTGTATCATTTTGCATTAAATGTATCTACCATAAATTTGTAAGTATTTGCGGATAATTTATTGTTAACATCTAATTTCAGTTTACACCAAAATTTCATATACGGAGCTTAATTATGAGAGTATTTGGATATCTCCCCATTTCTCCACATAGACCATTACACTGGGAGTGTTTTTTTCAATTTCAATACAAATTAATAGTATTGGAGTTGCAATCGTTCGATGATGTCCACGTTTTCAAAACCCCATATTTCGCTACCATATGTCAATATCTGTACAACAATATTTTCGAACATTTCCATATAAATTTCCAATGGGGCCTTTAACCCTACCTGGGGGGGGGGGGCAAAATGTCCCCCCATACCAAACTTTCTGCGCCATATCCAGAACGGCAAAAAATTGAGAGCTGACACTCCGTGACCTTATAGTTTATCATATTGGGTTCATTTTGAGTCTATTTGCATAACCCCCCAGTAGAGAATCATGGGTAAATTCAAGATGGCGGCCACGTGGGGTACCAGAAAAGTGATGTTTTCGTCATATTTCTTCAAAATAGCTGCTTTTCCGCGATGAAAAATGGGCAAGAAACTATTTTATTTCACATCACATTAATATTTACTAATTTATCATGCAGATTTTGCGGAGAAATTGCGTAATGAAAAATTCGAAAAATGTGACCGAAAAATCGACCAAAAAATGCCGTTTTTGAAAATGACGTCACCGTGACGTCATCAAAGCGGCCATCTTGACTTTCTTTTACATTTTCTGGTAGAGCTTGACCCAAGGGTATAGTGTGGTAAGTTTCAGCCCCCTAGCTCAAGGGGTGAGAAAACTAATTAGGTGGGGGGGGGAGGCATTTCGGCCGCCCAGGCCTGGACAGGTCCCAAAAAGCCCAGGCCAGATAGTTAAATATTTACATCGTTAATCACAGCAAACGTAGGCTTGTGAGCTTGAACTATAAGTACTTTCGACATTTGTAAAAACTACCGTTATATGAAAATAACACCCCTAAATACTTAAACGTGTTTACAATTTCAATATCATTTCCATTCAATTTTAAACCGAATTTGTCACTAGGAACTTTTCTCTTACTGAATATAATTACTTTGGACTTGGGTACATTATTCTTAAGCTTCCAAATATAACAATATTCACACACATTATCAAGTGATAGCTGCAATCCTTGCGCACTGTCCGAGACAATAGTGTGTCATCGGCATACAAAATAACCAATAACTTAAAAAATATATCACATTGATCTTTATCCTCATTATTATTGAAAATATTTACATTCTTTGAACCACGGCTAAGCATGAAATCTGATAGATTATTTAAATAAATTGAAAATTAAAATCGACAAGCTGTCTTGGCGTACACCACCTAACAGTATGCGTAGATATTTTGATTAATCAGTAAAATAGTAACAGTGTGCGTAGACAAATCAGATTACCAATCCATAAACTGTATTGACAGTTAATAATAAATAAAATTATTAAATTTAATTTCATAACAATATATGAATATGTTGTTGTTATTAAGAAATTATATTTTACTATCATTTTAGTAAGCGTCTCTGGTGTGTCTGGTCGGTACCGTCTCTGGTTTGTCTGGCCGGTACCGTCTCTGGTTTGTTTGGCCGGTATACCGTCTCTGGTGTGTCTGGCCGGTATACGGCCACAGATTTGAAGGAAATATCACAGAACTTCGTAGGGATTGTATTGCGGTCACTGTGGTAAAAAAAACTTAAAATAGATCATCCTATTTTGGTCAAAAGCCCGTGAAACTTTATCAGGATAGCTTTTGAGTGTGACTTGCAACAAAAAAAAAAGAAGACAAAGAGTGCACTTAATGCCCAGAGGGAGCCGTCACTTAAACCCCAGAGGGGGCCGTGAAGATAAAATGTACAGGAACATGATGTAAAATGTGTGACTCTATATCTGTTGCTGTCGAAATGTGCTTAAGATAGAGAAGAATCCCAGAAATAATGGATGATAGGATTGAAAAAAACATTTAGCTCCAACTTGGGGGGGGGGCGAGAACATCAACATTGTCTCGCCGGTAGAGCCACAGTTTTGTTGCGTTATGTTGCGTTTAACTGGTCGAAATGTCGTAAATTCAATCTATTCCGTCATTCATTTTTCGGCCATTTTCCATTAAAGTATTTCCACGTCCATAATCCAAAGACCTATCACATATTTCAGCATTAGCACCAAATAAAATAATCATAGTATACATAAATATAGGCTACTTTTCTGCAAGAGTCGAGGTCAACAGTTTTCAGTATTGCCGGCAAGACATTATGATGTTACAAAAATATCATATCCGGATCACTGGTCAGTATTCTTAATGATTTTCGTTGTAAAGTCGTTATCTAGAGAATGATGTATCTCAGCCACGCTTTGATTGTGTCTGTTCATTTGGACATCATGGGGATCTTAAGTTCATGGGTTCATACGGTCCCTAGCCCCGGGTTGAGCGGAATTAGACTTACGTTACTGAGCGTAACAGTATTAATTTTTCACACTACCCTCGTATTTTGCTGTCCGCGCGCGGTATGTATAGCCAAATTTGAGTGAACTTGGAGATGCTTGGTGGTATAGCACTGTTTTATAAGTTTCTGCAACAATGATTTGTGAAACTTTGTAAAGATAGCTGCGAATTCACTGGAGATGAAACAAAAATAAATCGAGACATGAAAGACCTATTGGTGCCGGAAACTTGTTTGGTCAGAAGGTTGAACAATTTGTTTCGATATTTCGCTGTTGTGTCGGAGAGAGTGACTTAAAATCACGGACAATATAAAAAGGGCATTTAACGCCCACAGGGGCCGGGAACATACAATATAATTTTACAAACTGTAACATGTCTAAATTTCTCTGTTGTCATTCTAAGATATCGAGGATGTGTATCCAACAGGTCTACCAATAGTTGTAGACCTGTTACTAAAATAGTGAAAGGGTGACTTACCAGAAGTTCATGAAAACATCCACTTCTGGCCTTACTTATATCCTACGTAATTTTTCAAATGTTAACAATAAATATACATACTTAAATAAATAACTCATTATGATCTATGAATGTTATAAAATACAATACAATGTTAAATATAAAGAATTAAATGAATGATCACATGAAATCTACATATCAATAGTTAGTAACAATTAATAAAATGTGAAAAAACAATATAAATAAATAAATAATCTGTGTATATTATATGTAATTAAAATCAATAAAACGTTAATAATATATAGTAAAATTTAAGCTTGTAAATTTCTATATAGTCAAACTGGTATAGGTAAAACATATAGAGCGTATAAAAATCACAGTTTGTTTTACATCTTATATATCTATAGATAAACAAAAAACACTTATCCCTTCAATATCAGGGGTGTGTATCTAGTATTTGTATCAACCGAATTTAGCTCTCGCTTCTGCGGGATTTCCGCAATTTTCTAAGCAAATAATGGAAATAAATATCTTGAATAGAATAACTTTTTTACACATAGTTTGGTAATTTGGTACAAATACTAGATATATGCATTAAAATCAATAAAATAAGTAAATGATTCTTCAAATAATTACAACCATCTTTTACGTGATGACAATAAAGTGATAGGTTCGGTCTTGTGTCTGAAACATATAGCCATCAAATTTCCACGTTTATATTTCCAGAATGATCACTATCTATTGTCATAACAGAGTTGTTAAATCGTTGACGAACTCATTCCGCTCTTAATTAAATCAGATGCCTTTTCGCCGATCATAATACAGCTGGCATATAAATTAGCCGATATAATCGATGGCATAATGGAGGCATCTGCTACACGTAAGTTTGGGACGCCCTTCACCCTGAAACGAAACCGGTAACAGACCAATTAATTTGACACACATAATTGAAATTGAGAAAAATCATAATATAAACAAGCAGTACAATTAGGCTACTATGAAAGACGAATGCGGCAACTAAACGTTTCGATTTCTCAAGTTTCTCCGTTCTGGAAGTTTCTTCTTTGAAGAATAAGACGATAAATCGAATGACCGCATGAGATTCATATAAGAAGACTGAACCATATATGTAGAAGAGAAATTTGTTCTAACATTACATTGAAAACCAAATCAAATCAAATGACACTTCGAAGAGTCCATTCTCATATTGTGCAAGACACGACACTCGATCTTCAAGGACGATAAATGTGTGGCTGGGGAGGGGGATACGTCGTGCCATACAGGAACATTGAACTCTCATGATTGGGTGAATGATATGGTATTCTCTCTAATTATGTCACTGAAATAACGTGGTATATTTATGTGATTGAACTGTAAGAGAAGAGATCAGCGTCAGTGTAATGCTTTCGTCCGATATAACAGGGATCACAGTCCCAGGAAATTAGGACCGGTTCCTAGTGTTTTACCATATAGGAGATACTATACAATTACTTAGTCATATTGTGAAATATAGAATTTCTTATCCACCATACATTTACGTAAAGTTCGACTTTTCATTCACCAATTTTATATTGTAGTAATTTGTGTGCGTGCAAACTTGATATATTATGATGTGTTCTGATTTTAAGCTATCCCCGAGATTCCGTTTCCAATCTCAGTAAACTCAGATATAATATCACGGAACATTATATCTGAATTCAGCCCTATATAAAGCCCATGCGAACCTGAAACTAATTTTGTTAGCCAATCAGGTGACTAGCTTGTTGAAATCACACTCACAGTAATTACACACGGTAGTACGTGGACTAATATATAAACACTATCGGGAAACAGTATCCAAATATGGAATCATTCCCAGACAGATCCGAGATGATCAAAGTGTTTACTCCCGCCAAAAAGTCTGGCTATGTTAGGGGGTAGAAAATATCAAACGATTGTGCCGCGCGAGATGTCAATCTCCGTGAAGTAAACGTCAATCATTGTCAGAGAGAAAAGTCAGAAATGGTCGTGATTGGCTTATTGTGGGATCTCGCAGAATATCGGCGAACATTTCGCTCGAAGTTTCCATAGCGTTACGTCTAGATGGTATTCTTCTGATTTACCATCTTGGTTTACCTAGATTGATTCCGTTTCATGACCTTTTAGGTCAGGTTTTTGTAAAACATAAAAAAGTTATATAACTTCAATTTATATGGGTTTAATATGCAATTGCACTGAACTGTAATTTGTAATCCCGAATCTGATGTGCATTTTTAGAAAGTGAGACAGATAGCCGAGCGGGAAGTCACAACTGTGCTGAGAGTTTGACGGGTTAGCTTGCTTCTGTAATATACCAGAATTGTATATATAGGAATGGTCGGTGTGTACAGGCAGACTAATTCACCATCATGTCTCGATGATACATGTACCATCTGCAGTTGAAAGACATTTACAAATGGTCTGATGTTAATGAAGCTGTGTTGGTTTGCCTGACGAATGCCGCCGATCATTCCTAAGTTAGGTGGAATGAATATACAATATATCGGCTTAATATTCAACAGACATGGACTCCGTCGTTGTTGTATCTTGTCTCATGTGAATTCGAGAAATCTCGGAGCCGAACTGGAATCTATCTGGGTTATATAGACATCATCACCCAAGTCAACGTTATAATATCTATAAGATCGCGCACAAGCTCTTGTCGTCTTGAAGACCGAAAATTCTATACTGGCAAGCTCGCCAATATAATTTGTGGGAAGTTTCGACGAAAAGTGAGCTTGTATGGGGCGCCGACATTCCCGAGTGAAATTATATAAACTCATTCAGAAGACTCCGGATCGGCCAGTGGTTTTCTCTGGACCTAAAATGGATAACAACAGAACACGAATTGCTGAATATAGTTTTTACTATATATACACCTTGAATAAGCTACAGCATTTGTGAACTCTATCGGTGGTAGTAGGACAGTACGATAGTATAACTGTAATTTTTTACTATATATACACCTTGAATAAGCTACAGCATTTGTGAACTCTATCGGTGGTAGTAGGACAGTACGATAGTATAACTGTAATTTGAAAACGCCAGACATTCTCTTTTATACTGCCCTAATAAATGGGTACATAATAAACGGTTAAGCTGACCCGTCAAATCTTCAGCACAGTTGTGACAATGAAACTGGTTAACTGTCTCATTTTCTAAACATGCACAGACTTGAGATTCACAAAGTACAATTTTAGTGCAGTTCAATATTAAACCATATAGTCTGAAGTTATATAACTGTTTCTCACATATAGTTATGAACGTAGATGTTTACAATACCTGACCTTAAAATGAAATGAAATCTCGGAAATAGCTTAACCAAAACAAGCGGCACTGGAAATTATACACAGATAAAATACGACTTCTAGTTTGCATGCACAAATTGCTGGGACAAGTATGGTGGCTAAGAAATCAACATTTCACAATATGTTTTAGGAAAACAGGTCTTAACTGGGTTGCAAGGTAGCAAGCGGACAACCATTTCTAACGAACGGTTTGCCTTTACAGAACAGTCTGACAAATCGTCTGATAATAAATGCTTGTCTCTCTTCCTAACTCCATATCCACTTGTTAATCTCGTTGATGTCAAATGACGAAAGAGTTGTGATGACGACCCCTCGGGAGCCGAATTCCATTGAACAATAATAACACCTCTTGTCAATTTCTATCTAATCTGGAAGTCTGGATCAGTTGGGCTCGAAGAGTCAGGCTGTCGTAAAATGTTCTGCACTATCTGATAGAACGGACACTGTTCTGATAGAACAGATAATGGGAGTGAGTGAGTAGGATTTCACGTAGTTTTCTACATATCACGACAGTGCCTACATGTGCCAAAACACAAGAGTGTCCACAGTTCCTATTATCCTGGACACTGATCAGACCAGCTAGTACAGTCATCCATCCAAGTAGAACCGGTGTGCCCAACGTGATAGGCCGTACCGATTCAGATACTGACCAACTTATAAGATATATCAGTCCAAATTTGACGATGTGTGATGTCCGGTAGTAAAACACATTTGATTCCAAGCTTGAAATGTCTCAGTTGCCCTTGCAGGTGGCCTTCATGTGCCAACTGACACATCCTTTCGTGTCCCAAATTTTTCTCCAATTCTTAGAGTGTGTGCCTCGGTTGCCCTTGCAGTTGGCCTTCATGTGCCAATTGCCATATTCTTCCCTGACCCAAATTTTTTCCAGTTCTTCGAGTGTGTGCCTCAGTTGCCCATGCAGTTGACCTTCAAGTGCCAATTGCTATATCGTTCCATATCCCAAAATTTCTCCAATTCTTAGAGTGTGTGCCTCATTTGCCCATGCAGTTGGCATTCAAGTGCCAATTGCTATATCGTCCCATATCCCAAAATTTCTCCAATTCTTAGAGTGTGAGCCTCAGTTGCCCATGCAGTTGACCTTCATGTGCCAATTGCTATATCCTTCCGTGACCCAAATTTTCTCCAATACTTAGAGTGTGTGCCCCAGCTGCCCTTGCAGTTGGCCTTCATGTGCCAATTGCAATATCCTTCCGTGACCCAAATTGTTCTCCAATTCTTAAAGGGTGTGCCTCAGTTGCCCATGCAGTTGACCTTCATGTGCCAATTGCCATATCCTTCCGTGACCCAAATTATCTCCAATTCTCAGAGTTTGTAACCTTATAAACTGAACGTGTATATCTGACAGTTGTACGCATACAATCTGATGCCATGAGAACTGTTCGTCACCATTCTCCACTTATTCTATTGGATATACTCTCTGTTTGCCATATTTTCCAAAAAATGACCTTTGATTCAACATGACAGGGCCAACAAATAATTTGCAAATGGGGTATGGGAAAAGTAGATGACTTTCGCATTAACATCATTTACCTGACATGTGGTGTTAGACACAAATGGATCTCGTCAAAACTAATTTTGTGATAGCCAATCATATCCAGATATAGATATGCTTTAAAATATGAATCAACCAATGACATGACAGTTATCGCATTATTCACTGGAGTTGAAATGATCCACAAAACTCAAAGTGGCTGGTCACAGTGACGTCATTTACCTTAACTGTGGATCAACGACAGTGGTAGGGTCTTCAACACGCCCCATTCTACAAGTTCCGGACGGGTGGCAAGCCATGGGCAGAGTGCGGACAAACTCTTCCCAGTACTCATCCGTGAACGGAGTCTTCGTATATCCAGGAAGAACCCGATTGGTAAACTTAGTACCCACTGACGCCAGTGCTTTCGTCTTTGAAAGCTCAAGGACGAACTTTATACCTATTGGAATAATTAACAGAATAACATGCAATTATAGGCATCCGATCCGACGGATTTGTCCTTCAACTTGACGATAAGGAACACGGGTTCATCTAAATTCTTAAACCATCCATGATGTTCCTACGAACATGTGTCTTTGAAATATATATAATCTTTAGTTTAACCCTCTCTGTATTGTACCCATAGAATAAAAGTTCACCGATTGCCTGTCTTGGAATTTCAAGACAAATATTTTCATCATATTTGACATTGTTGGAAAGATCTGGGGCTTTGTCTTTGCAACTACGTAGAAGATGATATGTATATCTTCGCTGCCTTTATGTTCATGGCAGTGTTGCTGTCAGCTGGAATATGAAAAGTACTTGCATATAAGAAGTTATGTATATTGTTAGTAGCGAAGCTTAATGTGGCCTATAAATATCTAACGCTTACAATGAAGTCGTCGCAGACCTGTTTGATGAAGTCGGGAGCTAGTATTGAGGCACTCCCGAAGCATGATGTAAATACACAATAGGGAGAGGGGAGAGTATTGACACGGTTAATTTTGATTGTCTGTCCACGATAGCACCAGTTTGAGCATCAAGAACTATACATGCGTGTGTGTATAAATTAGAAATCGTCCAAAACTATTGAGATCACCGGTTGTACTGTGGTTGACCTACCTTCTACGAGAACGTGAACGTCATCCGGGTGACACAGGTTATTATGATCTATCAGTGGGTGGGCAGTGGGATCTGTGTTCTGGAGACGAATTGTTCCTCTACTCTTCGGATGGTTGTTTATTACAGTTGTTCTGAAACCATGTTTTTCCAGGTTTCCCCCGAACATTTTTTCAAATACCTATACGAGAAGCAAAACATTTATATGAATGAAAGTATTATCTTATCAATATCACCATATCTGCTGTGACATCATACCTATTCTAATCCATAATGAACTGTAAATACAAAAGCCAAAAAGAACAAAAATACTAATTTCAAACGTCTAGACGCTATTTTACGCCACTTTTGACAATTCAAAGAATGTGAGGCGTTTAATCAGGAAGCTTTTCTCTCTGATCAATTTGGCACAAAACTCACAGTCGGAGGTGACGTAAAACAGCTTCCACGGACGTTTTAAATTCGGCTTTTGCCTGCTTTTGGCTTTTTGGTACACACTGTAGTAGGGATTTCTTACATGTAATATATCTAAAATATGACCTTTTTAACCAAAAGTAATCAAATGTTTTCTCTATCACCTTATCTGCAGTGCCATTACACCGAAATATCATGTTGATTAAAGGTGTTATATTTTATTTTGGGACACCAAAAAAAAGGCAAGGTTTTCCAGATGTTATCGTTAGCGTAAATACTTTTCTCTATATAATCTATTTTTCAAAATTTTGTAATCTAGATGACCAAATTTGGGAGGTGTCCCTAATGAAATTGTCCACATAACAGTCATGATTGTATAAGGCAGTCGTGTTTTCATCAAAAAACACGACTGTTGCGTTTCACAGACCTAGATACAGGCACATCATATTCAGACCTATAGCTCTTTAAAAATGAAGCGGGCCTTCTCTCTCGTCGACTTTATGACAAAAGAGATGATTACAATTTCGACATCGTAAACTATCCCTTTCTGGACAGTAATATTCCAGTGGGACCTGCATATGGCGTATACATATTTCGCCTAGTAGCATTTGCTACATCCTGTGTTAAATGTGACGATTTTAATCAACGTCACAAAACATTGTTGAAGAAACTTATAAAACAGGGCTATACCACCAAGCGCCTCCACTGGAAGTTTCTCAAATTTGGCGATACATATCTCATGCTGATAGCAAAATACGACCGTGACGTGCAAGATCTATGGCGTTACGTTTCGTAACATGTGTCTAAGTCCACTTAACCCGGGGCTAGGGCCGTATGACCCCATGTACTTCATGATCCTCATGGTGCTCATATGAACAGTCACAATCAAAGCGTGACTGAGATACACCATTCTCTAGATGACTTTACAACGAATATTATGGATTAAGAATACTGATCAGCGATACGGATTTGATATTTTTGAAACATCATGATGTCGACTGAATTATGAATGACGGACCAGACGCTTGTAATCCCATTTATCAACGAAATTTGTCCTTCCAACTTTACCAGCGAAATGTTCCAAAGTCATCTACTGAGCTTGTGATGTAGTGGGATTGACTAAAGAAGATTTGTTTTATTTTCATTTTCATTTTCTGCATGCTTAGAATTGGTGGTAATTGTCGCTCGAAAAAGAATATATCGATTATTGGCGATTGACGATTAGGGGACGATGACTGAGTACTGAATGTAGGATCTGAAGCCTATACTTTTCAGCAAATGTAATATACTATACTGTAATATACTGTAATGTAATATACTATACTGTAATATACTGTAATGTAATATACTATACTGTAATATACTGTAATGTAATATACTATACTGTAATATACTGTAATGTAATATACTAATGTAATATACGTTTCTCATACATTTAGGCTCTGCACGGACGCATTTTCTACTCGTGGAAATTCGGGGTCTACACGAGTTGTCAAAACTGATGACCAAGCATTGTTATTTTTCACTGAATTTTGTTGAAGATTAGGTCTGTGAAACGCAACAGCGACACGATCTATTCAATACTCTAAAATTAAGTTTAAACACTTATATTTGAAGCTTATGTAAGTTCTGAATACGAACCTCGTCCGATATCGCCTCCTTCTTCTTAGATCTGCCAGTTTTACTTGCTCCAACTAATCCGCTCCTGCAGGTTATCTGGATGTCTGGTTTGGGGTTACCAGGGTCTTGTATTTTAGAACGAATTAGGGCAGTCGCCTCTAACACATTAGTTGCCAGTGGACCTGATACGTGAAAAGATATTTAATTCCATCATTAGTTAACAGTGAATTATACGTTGTTCGCAATATTGTAAAGTTTTACAACATTTTAGCAATTTAATCTCTCTTATTCAAATGATTTCGTCATTGCTAGAAGAGCTGTAAATGCCCGCTTCCAAATTCCAAAGCTTAACCTCATTTGTACCTAATATATGTAGCAATCATGTACTCCAAAATTAGTCTCGGCATCTAAAGCTGTTAAAAGTCGGATTCAGTCAGGAATGGGTTTAAACGACTCACCCATCAGCTGTCCAGACTTCCATACACCGACTTGCGTTTGTCTTTTTATTGTTAGAATTATGTACATGATCAATACACATACATGTATAGATATCAACGAAAAGCTTATTTCTCCGAGATGAAAATGTAAATATATTGACCGTGAGACCGAAAGGTCTAATGTTATAACAGTTTGAATGTGAATAAATGTGAATATATTGACCGCGAGACCGATAGGTCTAATGTTATAACAATTTGAATGTGAGTAAATGTGAATATATTGACCGTGAGACCGATAGGTCTAATGTTATAAAAATTTGAATGTGAATAAATGTGAATATATTGACCGTGAGACCGATAGGTCTAATGTTATAACAATTTGAATGTGAATAAATGTGACTATATTGACCGTGAGACCGATAGGTCTAATGTTATAACAATTTGAATGTGAATAAATGTGAATATATTGACCGTGAGACCGATAGGTCTAATGTTATAACAATTTGAATGTGAATCATTGTGAATATATTGAGCGTGAGACCGATATGTCTAATTTTATAACAATTTGAATGTGAATAAATGTGAATATATTGACCGTGAGACCGATAGGTCTAATGTTATAACAATTTGAATGTGAATAAATGTGAATATATTGACCGTGAGACCGATAGGTCTAATGTTATAACAATTTGAATGTGAATAAATGTGAATATATTGACCGTGAGACCGATAGGTCTAATGGTATAACAATTTGAATGTGAATCATTGTGAATATATTGACCGTGAGACCGATATGTCTAATTACAACGCATATAAGGGAAGCGGGAAGAGGTGCCAACATACTGACAGAGCCACATGACTTCACAGCATAGTCTTCTGATTAACCTATTCTAAAGCGCATACCAAGAATCTAATGATTCGTCATGTTATATCAATTTGAATGCATGTCTTTACATAAAAGAGTCTCCATTTTCAAACATTTATTTTTCGATATCTTTTTTTTTTCATTCAATTAATGACTTTACGGAGTAACGGTCGCTTTCGTGCTGTGGTTTATTTGTTTTCACTCACATTTCAAATTTTCCATCCAGTTTTGTATTTTTTATTTGTAGCTCACATGCATATAGTAGATTTTAATCATGTTACTTTTGTATCTTTCATTTCGTTCAGGTATATTATATTTTAAGATATCGTTGTATACTTTACAATGCTGAGAAGAATTGAAATCAGTGTTGTAGGGTGTTGTATACTCACAATAGTTTTGGGTAAGGAAACGAGAGTTGCGAGAAATGTAGGTTATGCTTAATAGCGGGTTTTAACTACTTTCATGCATCCGTTCAAGAGAAAGTTGTTTTAAGGTTGTTCGTAGTTAATGTTATACAACTGTATTTTAAGCTGTATTTATCTGTACAAATTAGGTATGGTCATGAAATATACGTTTCATCTTTCGTTATATTGGGATTAACTGGGAAAACGCTGGATCGCCATAATTCCATTTGTTATCGGACAGTTTGAAATTTAAGGATCTCGCATATATATAAATACCGTTATATTATTTTTCATCTTTGACTTGCCTGCTCGTTGGACTTCATACAGACTTTTGGTTTTCGCTGACGTCATGACAGACGGTGTGGCTGAAATTGGTTGATCGATTTCAAACTCCAAACCTATCGCAGTGTGATCTTGTAGATTCTCTCCTACAGGTAAGTCTGAAACAACTGGAATCTGAGGGTCAAACAATCAGGGTTCCAATAAGTTGTTTTATCGAATACAACTTAAAATCTTACAAATACAATAAAATAAATAACTAAAATGGCAATCATCCGGGATAGAGCGGGTTGTTTTAATTTTATTACCACACGCATCCTTCTGTGAGAAATTTAAAGCGTCGCATTCTTATATTAAAAACTACCGTCTATGAAATAAATATCATTTTAGAAAAAATTTCCGCTTCAAGTCAGTAAATGAAAGACCTTTCCGTGCGACAATTATCATTACATCCAAATATGCAAAAAATGAAAATGACAACAACACATAAGATAGGTTCATACTAGAGAGAAACGGTCAACTGCTTTTAATGTTGTCAGCAAAACATATTTATATTCTTGTCGTAAAATCCTTATCCCTGATCTGTATTCTTCAACCAAATGAATTTTCATCCATAGCTATATTATCTATATAATATAAGTACATGTACTTACCCCTAAAGACTCCAGATGTTCCTTAGGACCAATACCAGACAACATAAGAATTTGTGGTGAGCAGTATGCCCCACCACAGATAACGATTTCTCGGCGAGCTCGGACGGTTTGTGTTGCACCCTCACGGTAAAATTCTACTCCACGCGCGATGTTGTTGTCTATCAGTACCTGTGAAAGCAAGTGGGGCAATCAAAGAATAAATAATTGTATGCTCTTCTCCCATCCTATCAAAGATTATAAACTTGTATGGTCTACTCCCATCCTTTTCCTCACACACACACACACACACACACACACATCGAATGCATACTATATTTCATACAAGGTGAATATATGAATATATGCAGATGATAAAGAGAAATAGAGGAAAGACTGGGGACCTGGTCAAGGTTAGATATGGATACAGATGTAAAGAAGCTTTTACGGGGAACAGATATTCATTACCTATAGCTATGCGTCATTGATACGAGAGAGCATATGTGTAGGGCGGTGTGGGGGAAAGGGTTGCACGGCAAACTCTGTATGGTCAGTGCCCATTGTACTACGATGGAGTGCCCAATCAAGCCAACCAACCAACCATCTACTCTGAAATATTCGAAATCGTAGCTCAAAAAGGAAAGAGATCTTCTACATATCTTCTCCAAAGATTGTATATGCTGTCTAAACTAATAGAAAGTTGTCCAAACTAGCCAAAGAACCATTGGATACGCGACGTTGTGATAAAATTAGATTGGTTGATTGATTGAAATCATAACCATATAAAATGGAAGGAAAGTGAATTTAAACTATTCAAACTGATTAATCGCGAATATTTTGTCCATTTCAGGTTCATAGCCAGTGACCGTTGATTGAGAAAAAATGCAATAGCCAGTAAGTACATTATGCATGCTCATATAATCATATCACACATTTTGTATGTACTAATGCTTCATCGGATGATGTAGGCATTGCCGCATTTCTCTGGCTTCGAAAAACTATACAATCTTAAGTAATAATTTGGTTGGTAGTCATAATAAGGGAAATATTCCATCGTATTAGTCCATCACGTGAGACATCTGTGTCCAATGTCCAGTGGGTGGTCGATCAAATATAAATACGGTTCTTGCAAAGCAAAAAAATATCATATAGGAAAAGCCCTGGAATTTGATAATATTTGGTACATATGTCTTACCTTGGTCACGTGACAATTCGTAGCGATATGTAAGTTCTCACGGACGGATGCGGGCCGTAGAAAGGATTCTGCCGAACTTTGTCTCACGCCATCTCCGATATCACTCTGTACGACCATAAAACCTTTAGAACCAATACAAACCACACAAATTGCATTTCTAAAGGTTGATGAACGTCTAGTGACATGTTCTTTATAGGTCGGAGGTTCAGTAGCACACATATACACATATATACTAATGCAATTTAGAAAGTAGGTAACGTTTATAGCCAATAATATTTAGAATGACACTTTCTTGGTAAAGCACAAATACTAGGGCTGGATAGGTCAGTACCGTGCAAGACTCGAACCCACGGCTTCGTAGTTTGGCACCAAATAGCAACAGTAAATACATGCTGTCCAGACCACTCGACCACATCAACATCCCCCAAAAAATCGGAGATCTGAGTCTAGATTACTTACATTCACTACCCCTCTGATAGAAAGCTTTGGAAGCTGAGGTGTCAGAGTGGTCTACAGCTCTTGCATTTACTGCTGGCGACCTGGAGCCAAACTCTAAAGGCGCGGGTTCGAGTCACTTAATGGACTGGCTCATCCAGCCCTATTATTTGTGCTTTACCAAAAAAGTGTCATCCTAAAATAACTGGATATAAATATATACACGTAGGTTGAAAAATATCGAAAAGCACCAAAAGGTCCAAACTGGAGAGTAACATACAGATCAAGAGTAAAGAAACCGTCAGAAGAATGTAAAATATGGTCCGTTCACCGTGCTTATCTCTTTTGACTTTTTCTGTGGTACACGGGTGAACAAACAGACTCACATAGACTATTGCTAAACTTATAGTACGATTAGGTAGTTTGAGATTTTGGAGTATTCTTGATTATACAAGCATCATACATTTGTACGTTTTATGTATAATGTGTTCATAATATCGGCATCAGAAGTAGTTATATCATATGAACAACATTGTCCCAATACAATTAACAATCATGCTTTTCATTTCAATCTTTATCGTCAGTAACATCCACTGTAATTTTACAGTATAGGAAATATATATTTAAGTCCCTCCGTTAATGTGCATATAAACAATCTAGTATGTAATGTTTGAAGAATTGTTGCATCTGCAGGTGTGTCAAAAATGTCACAAATGTCAAATACTTAGAAAGTTGGGTCCTCTTACCAATGGGATCTTCTCCATTGCAATCGGTCTCTTTATAACCCATTTCCTTCCCGGCTTCCACAAAGATATTTGCCAAGGGTGAGAACCGAGCTTCTGATACCATCATTGGACCAGAGACCCCGTGATAACCTGCGGCGATGGAGAAATATCGACAGCTTTTACTGGCATAGACTGTTTCTTCTACTACTATACGCATCCTGATATCTGAGACGCAAACGATCTAGCGTTGAGGACTTTTGGCTCTTCAAAGTAGTCTTTTGTACTGCCTCCGGAAGACCTCTTAGGGTGTTATTCTGAATACTAAAAATTATCGATGAGCTAATTGCAAGCGTCATTTGTATTTTGTTTATGTTTATGTGTTTCACATTTCACTGGTGTTCCAATGACAGCGTGACAGAGGTACATACTCTAAAAAACGACTTAGATTTTATTTGGATAAAGAATAATGGTCAGAGACTGAGATTTTATGTGTACAACTTCCTCATGTCTTGCTGGCATCATCGAGAACTGTTGACCACTTCACTCTATAAGGAAACCATCTTTTACACATTTGGATTTGGTACTGACTGTAGGTCTTTCGATTATTGATGCGAAAATTCTTAGCGAGTATTCTCTCGTCAAAG
Organism: Hanleya hanleyi; assembly: GCA_036873755.1. Classification (NCBI taxonomy): domain Eukaryota; kingdom Metazoa; phylum Mollusca; class Polyplacophora; order Lepidopleurida; family Hanleyidae; genus Hanleya; species Hanleya hanleyi. The sequence continues at coordinate 46,232 of JAVTVY010021672.1, forward strand.
GCAAATTTCTCACGTTTGCACTTCAAAATAGAGAACAAGCCCATTAAGTTAACAATGAAAAGAGGTGACAACTGCATGCAATCATAACGTTAATCAGGCTTTCGTCTGTGATTTATAAAGAGTTTCACTTTTCAATTGACCTGGCCACAGGGAGTCTCTGTTGTAAGAAACCATCTTGTGTTTTTTATTATTTTTATTCATACACGTTTGGAATTGGTACAGTCATACGAAATAGGTCTTTCGATTATTGCCTAGAAACCTCTATTATGGACGACGGCGGATCTGGCCCTTGCTATATTCTCATATTCTCTTCCATGGTAAACGTTCAATATGGCGTCTTATTTTAACACTACCATGCCGCCAGGCCTGAGCAATTCGGCGTCTGTACCAGCCTAGGGAAGAGCATTTTACCCCCTATTTATTTTCCCCACCTATTGGGATAAGGGCTGAAACTTCCCATACTATATATTTGGGTCAAGCTCTACAAGAAAATATATTAAAAAGTCCAAAACTGCCGCATTGGTTACGCCACAGTGACGTCGCCTATTTTTTGGCCGATTTTCCGAATTCTTTCTATTTTTCGATATTTTCTCTTAAAGCTAATTAACAAGATAGAGAATAATTAGTTTTGGCAAAATAATTTACTTTAATGCCATTTTAGGCAAGAAATATACGAAACGTGGAGAGAAAAGATCGAAATACAAGCGTCTTTCCGTCATTCGCTATTCAGCCGTCATCTAGTAAAAAATTTCCACGATTTTTTAGGACACCTCGCAGTGACCATTTTGAATTTTCCATGATCCTTTGTGCCTTAGATTACTCAGTCTCAAAATGGTACCAGTAGCATTCGCAGAAAAGGTAGAAAGTGTCAGCTCTCTTGTTCTCTTCAGTCCGCAGCTGCGGTGAAAATTCTGGTAGGTGGGGCCATGATGCCTTCCCCCATTTCAGATAGGGGTAAGACAGGTCTCTCTTCGAATTACAGATTTATGTTTGTTGATGAGACAGAATATGACATCCCAAATATCAGGATAGGTCAAATGTGCAATAATTCATTTATATGGAAACGATGGTCCATCCCTGCGAAAATTCATTTGTCGGCAAGCGGGTAATTTATGAAGTCAGTTGCATATTTTGTCCATAACTTTTCGAGAGACGGGAAGCATAATCGCAGACAACCTCGGTTCATAACGCCATGGGTGTACAACTCGTACTATCTATTCCATTATTTGATGAACAACTGCATCTCGACAGAAATAATAGTCATTGGTTAAACAAATATGTCCATTACTGTCAAGGTTCGGTATCCGAGTAATAGACAGTTTGAACCACATGGTCGACCAAATGTAGCAGATAGACCACTATGTACTAAAGAAACTGATCCGTCACGCAGCATTCCGATATATTCTAGTACCTTGAGCTCGGTCTGATTTAACACAGCTCTGACTGTGAATGTCACCAGTTCAGCGAGGATTGCCTTTAACTAAAGGGTACTTTCCTCATTTTTGAAACACAACATCCAATCAAAATCATGCAAGGCCTCTCTCCCACCTTCCGCATGCTATGGGCCCTATTCCATGTCCACATCGGATCTGATCTCAACCAAGTGGGAGAGGGGAAAATATGGTAGCTATATCGATTGGTCGGGTTCGATCGAGATAATCTGCTATGGTTGCTTTTATCATTGATGTTTGGTCCGAATCAGCCTTCTATGTGATATATGAAACTGGTTGAACGATCGTACACTGCTAAGGAAATTTACCGTATGTTTGCCTTTTAACGAGAGTGCTTGGAGTGGTACAGGAATCATAGGGTATATCTATACGTTGGATTCATTGCACCAAGAGAAATGTCGTGCTTTAGGTACAGTAGCCAAACTGTGTTTAAACAGGTTTTTCGGAAAGTTTGGTCAATGAATTAACATGTAGAAATACCTCACGTGACACAGACTGTGTTACCATGGATTTTCATCCCCATAAAGAAGAGGTGTTATTTTTGTACAAATCAAACGCGTTTCTAGCCGCAATTACAACAGCCAATGATCGACTGAATCGGTAAGTCGGTGAGTGAATTTTTCCCGATACCATTGCTGCCATTCTAGTATATGTTCCGGTAATTAAAAGCAACATACACGGTTGCTGGAAAGAGATGCCGGCGTACAGACAAAAGTCACATAACCCAAAAAGTTTAATATTCTGAATACATCATATAAAAATGCATCCCAGGAATAAAACAATAGTCATGTGATGATATGTATCTCAGCCATTAAACGCAACATGAAATGTGTGGTGGAAAGCGATGCCGACGTACTGACGATAAGTCATATGATCCCACAGACAAATAAACTGACTGCACATTTAAAAAACATCACCAGAACCAAAAGTGATCCCTGTGATGATTTGTATCCCAGCCACACTTTTATTGTACCCGTTCATGTGGACATATTGAATGAAATGACCACACGGCCCCTAGCACCGGCTTGAGCGGTATTAGATACAGCAATGATTACAACGCATAAAAGGGAAGTGGGAAGAGATGCCGACATACTGACAGAGCCACATGACTTCACAGTATAGTCTTCTGGTTAACCTATTCTAAAACACATACCAAGAATCTAACGATTCGTGATGTGTGAAGTCATGTGACGCAGTCAGTATGTCGGCACCTCTTCCCACTACCCTTATATGTGTTGTAATTGTATCTCAGGTACGCTTTTATTGTACCTGTTCATGTGGCAACTTGGATGGTATGACCCACACGGCCCATAGCAGCGGCATAAGCGGTATTAGATACAAATCTAGAGCGCTATGATGGAAATGCTCTGACAACTCGTATATTGGTAATTGGTGAGCTGTGACAACTCGCACACTGGGAATTGGTGAGCTGTATCGTCGTCTGATGTAATAGCCCTATCGAGTCATCTGTTGGAAAATGATGAACTATGTGACTGCTAGATAGTATAAAACGTCCCAAACGAGAGAGTATTTATTGAACGCACGTCCTAGGCTATGGAGGAAGAGTTATAGCTATATGTGACTTCCTCAGAGGTTCGGCGTCAGTTTAACATGGTTTTCGAAAAAGAAGGCCAGAAAAACAACGATTATAGAATGAAAGTCTTCAAGGAAGTATGTAATTTGAGGATATTAACGATGAATAAGGAATCTAGTGAATCAATTTGCAAACTGTACAGGAGGTCCCCGATAAATGATGGGAAACTCTAAATGAAGGAGTTGAACGGAAATAAATAAAGGGGTTGCTACACCAAAGGCGTGATTGAACCATACTCTGCCATTCAGTGATTGAGAGCTCCCTGGACTTACAAGTTGGTAATTATTGATATAATACCGATAGCTCCTTTTCAAAGTAACGTGTTTCCTGCCTCGATGAAGCTCTACGAATATAGCAGTTACATTCGTGAATTCTAAATAATACAGAAACAAGAGTTATGCCTTACTCATTGACTGTATATACCATACACATTCGGATAATTTACATATGTACACTATCCTCTCCCATAAATGTACACACATCCGCACAAAGATATTTTTCAGATGAAGAAAATTTCTGGTTTTTTGCGAAGAAGTAGAAAATGTGTGACAAGTTATTGTGTGAAAAGTAAATTAAGGGTAAGCGTTATCCCTAGTGGAGTTGTAGTTTAACAATATGGAACATCAAGATTGAATCTTTTCAGATTGTTAAACTACAATTGTACTAGAAACAGTAAGAGAGTAGGATTTAAGGATTCTGAGCCCTTCTGCACACACTTTTACACACCTTCTAGAAATTGTCTTTGTACAGCTAAAAGTATTCCTCATAGCTATGGTAGTGTATGTATTTGTTGAAAGCGCATTTCGTACGGATTCCAAATATGTTCAGTGTAAATCTGTAGGTTGTGAAGATATTCAAATTTAAACAAAATAATTTTTAAAAATGCGCCTTCTTTTTTAAATGGCTATTTGTAAAAAAAAAGTATTCAACTTATCATAACTTGCATCATCATTTCCTGTAGGAGACAACTCCAACAGAAATCCGTATCTCAGTTTTGTCAATTTTGGTCTAGTTCTTATTCAATTGACATTCAATTCAACTTCAAAGTTCAAGACTGTGAGTTGCTCGATTGTATGAAGAAATATTTCATTAAATGTCAATAGAATGAGAACTAGACCAAAATTGATAAAACCGAGACACGGATTTCCTGTTGGTGTTGTCTTCTACAGGAAATGACAAAGTAAGTTACGATAAGTTGAATACTTTTTTGAAAATAGCATTTAAAAAATTAGAATTAAATTTTAAATTAAATTTATTTAAAATCCAAACATCTTCAAATCATACAGGTTTTCAGTAAACGAACAACAGGTTTTTGTGGGGTAAAACGCATTTCTTTGAACACTAATCTATTAATTAGTCTTGGATCACTTCTTATCCATGTATGCGGTCTGTATTGTAGAGGATTTGCACTTGGGGTAACCCTTACCCTTAATTCACTAAGATCATTTTTCGCTGGCAACAACTATTTTTCATTAAGCTAGGACAATAATATGTTCAACGGACTTCGCCACGCTGAAAAGCGTGAATGACCCTTCTGATAAAGTTAAGATTTATCTGTAAATCTCCATGGTCCACATCCAATAACTGTCAACAGGGTAACACGGTGACCTATCATTTTCAGTTTCGTAAGCTATATTCACTGAAAACATCGTCAAAGTTGTAAAGTATGAAGCTCCTTTGTGTGTGTTCACCCACTCATAAAATGGCTAAACTTGCCACAGATGTTCGTGTCCGCCGGTCAAACGAAGTCTGGAAATTTATTTCTCCGCTAGTACTGCATCTTGAAACTTCATACCTCATACTATAAAATGCATACTTTCATAAAAAATATTTATGATAGCAACATACAATTTTCCGTCACTTCATAAATCATTCGAATCAAATTTCGATTTGAGACGATCCGGAATGTACCATCTCTCCCCATTGTGCTTCCAGCACACAGCTCGTCCTCCACTCAAATGAGATGGGAGGCATTCATCAACAAGACTATGTCGCCGTCTTAGTTCGTTGCACGAAGTGGTCTCATTAAAGGTGAGTACCATCTCTTACAAATCCCGCATGGGGGGTGAAGTCATACAGTACTACACAATCTATACATTATATATGATATTAAGGAAACTTCTTACATTGAGAAAAAGACTAAATGCAAAAAGCAAAGAGGAGAGATAATGTTACACTTTGAGGATTTTTTATTTTATAAAATTGAATAATATTTACTTCTTTTTATAATAAATTATACTTGAAGCACTATGAACATGCGAGCAATGCTACATTTTCCACTAAGAACTATGAAGACTAGGCACACAATATTGATATTGATAAACACACACATATATAAATATAACGCTGAAAGAAACAGTTTTATTGATTTCTGTCTACCTTTGCAGGTTACAAAGGTTACCTTTACACTTTTTAGGTTACACACTGTTGAACGATTCCATTACCGAGGGTTATCTCGGAGAATAGAAGACTGACTACAGCGATGGAACCATATTCATTCTAGAAGTGAATTGCGTTATGTAATATACTTTTGTTTATCTCTCTACAATAGGTGATCTTCAAAACTTACAAGTTCAATTTCCGATATGTTTGAAGGCAGAAGCCAGGATTTCTGACAAAATATGTCATTGATCACATATTGGAAAAATATTGAGAACAGAGTTTTCTGTGCCAGGCCAATTTACTAGATAAATAATGAGGCAATCATTAGGTGGTGTGTAATATATGAGCCAGATGAGTTCATGATGTAAATATAGGCCACAAACCTGCAAATATATATCAGAGGATGATCTCAGAGTGTGAATTCGAATACAATACTATAAAAATCGTAATACAAGGTCATAATGGTAATCTTAATTTCCAGGTAACAGTCTCAGACTATTTCCGTCATAGTGTTTACCGATGAACGCAGTGCTCTTCCAAAATGTTTGCTTCTTCACTGCCTTCGTCGTATGGGGTAATCGGGGATAACGTTACTCGCGTTTCTAACCAAAATCTCATTCTTGATCTCGTAGCTGATGGGGCTTTAGTTACACTCATAATGAAAGTAGGAGGTGACTACCTTCTGCTAGGTGCGATAACATTCGCTCCGCATTTGTTGGTGAATATTCTCATATCACTTCTGAGAACAGAAGACTCACCACAGCGATGGAAACATATTCATTCCGGAAGTGAATTGGAAGTGATCCTCGAAAATCGAGCTCCAAAGGTTGTGTCGGAATCTGATGTCGGTTCGTATGGAGAGGTAAGATAGTAGATCGCCTTTTTTTAAAAGTGGGAATGTGCTTAAACTTTTACTAATAAACCATCGGGCTAAGGCAAGATGAACAATGAAAACATATAGGGTGTCACCACACTATTTGTAGACATATTGCATCATTAGTGTATGCATCTGTATCATTGAATTAGTTGGAGAATATGCCCGTGTTCATGTTTAAAGTTTATTTTCAACCGTCAAATATTCTTTTATTTACCATATAACGAAAAATTTACATAATTCTTGGGAAATATGCACCAGAAATCATGTGTCACCATACTGTTGCTTTATAAGCACTGTAGCGGATAAATGAAATAGGCGGGATTAGGAATGGTTAATTAGGATGGGAATGAAAAGTATTTTTGGGTTCATATGAGATGCATCTATAAGGTTGCATATTTGTTGAAAGCGAATGCGGATGCATTTTTGGGATAACCACATAATCTTAGGATTCAGAAGCGCCGTGCACTGATCAATAGTTGAAACTGAACGACTTCTACTCTACTCTGAAAACTCTTATAATACACATGAACGGTTCTCTTGCGTTGGATATCAATTAGTTATTGTTTTCTTATTTTTAGTTGTCTGGACAATACGTGGGGAATGTCCCATAAATGTCCCATAAACTCATGGAAATCAACGTGCATGCATGGTCTACACGCTAAATTCAAATTAGTGATCTACGCTGCAACAATTATTATTCAAATAACAAAAGATTAGAATGGTTCCAAACATAATGTTCAAATAAAGTTACCAGGGAGCTTGAGTTTAATTCAAATAACAAAAGATAATCATGGTTCCAAACATAATGTTCAAATAAAGTTACCAGGGAGCTTGAGTTAAATTCAAATAAGAAAAGATAGAATGGTTCCAAACATAATGTTCAAATAAAGTTACCAGGGAGCTTGAGTTTAATTAGGGTTAAGGACAGTCCTCAGGTAATTGGTAACAGGTAAATTTTAATACATATACGTACCAGAGTCTACAAGCTTGCTCACCAAACAATCTTCGGACTTCAGAAAATACGGCAGAACATCCTTGTAGGACCATCCCGTACAGCCCAAGTTTCTCCAGGTGTCGTAGTCGTGAGGCGTACCTCTCATGTACACCATGTAGTTGAGGGCTCCTGATCCGCCCAGTACTTTTCCACAAACAATATTAAATACCTGTTGCAAACACGAATGCAGTAAACATGTATGGGGCTAAAATAAGGTTCGTTGCTATTTCTCCATGCGAATTCAGCCGATATTTTTTTTCATTTATGCTATAAAGAGATTGCTCAAGCATCCGGCTGGCTCCGATGGTAAGAGATGCGTTCCGTTCTTGTCACGGTGTTCTCCAGGCGAGAAATCCTTGCTCGCATTGGTCAATATCTCATCGATCATGTCCTAGTGACGTATTAATCGAATCCGTGTCAAAATACGGTGGCATTGGCAAAACATTATTATTACGCATATGCATATTATTACAAAGCCTATTTCTCCAGGTTTGCAAACATGTAAATACCGGTATATTGGTTCTAAGACGACGGTATGGGCAACTGACTATATATCCCGTGATGATTTGAATGGTCTTCGGCAAATATTTTACACAAAAGAATTCGAATGCATAAAATTTCCCCTGAGCGAACTTGTTCACCAAAATAATCTCACACAGAAGAAGAATTCATTTAGTACTTTAGAAATGTGAAGATTTTTCTCGTAATCTTGTATCATTAAAAGATCAGCGATGCCATGTCTTGCATTTTCGCCCTCTCGTGTTCTCTTGTTATCAGTTATAACCTGTCATCACCAGGATTTTTCGCATGTTGATTTACAAGCTGTCGAGACTAATTTTGTCGACTCGCATAATTGCCTCGCATCCTCTAATTCTCGCATTCTGGCGTTATAATTCTAGTGAATATTTGGGACGAGAAAGCGAGTGTCCTCTCGTGTTTAACCCTACCTGATTAGTATTGCCCTTGAAAGCATGCTTTTGTGGAACGGATTGAAAACACCAGTTATATTCTGTCCCGGATAAATTCCCCGCTTTTCCAGGAACGGCTATTTCCGGATATGCCAGATCATCATTTCCTGCCTCCAACAACAGCACAGTCTTGTTTCCATCTTCGGATAGTCTACTCGCTACAACGCAGCCACTTGAACCAGCGCCGACTAGATTGTAAGATATAACAATAGACATAAGCGTTGGGATCAAACGATTAACTTGGCATAGTATAAGAGGAGGGCGAAAAATATTTTGTATATCACTATTTCGACATATATTTGTTGACGTCATCGTCAAGAATTATGGCTTACAACAGGTTCAATGGGTATATATGTTTCATACTGTACAGTGAGTATGTTGTTGTTGTTTAACCAATGAGACCCTCTTCACATTGTTGTTTAACCAATTAAATCAACCAAAATGAAACTGGAGGGTTTTCCCGCCTGACAACTAATGTTTCTTTGAAAAGAAGGGTATTCCAATCGATGGCTTTGTCAATAATCTTACAGTTTAACAGTACAAATTCTGCCAGTTGTTTTAGCTGGCACAATGACTCGGCTACATCACATTGCTGTTGAAACAGCTCACATTTATGTATGTGTGTTAAAATGGCACTAGTGCTATTACCGCTAACATGTTAATTAAGGCGAATGAATAGGCACCTTTCAGTTTTACCATGGAGTTAACTCCAACTCCATGGTTTTACCGATGTAAGAGTCTTTACAACTAGAGAAAATAAACTTATAAACAACACAATTTGTACTTAATAGGTACATGGTCTTTGTTGTTAAGAAAACAATTACTTTTTTTGTGGTTTCCGATTTAACTATGATTTTGGCAAGCCCACTTAGCAGTTTTAGTAATTCTACTGATACACTTCCTTGCTATGTATTCTTCCTGTTTTCCGACATAAGGCAGATTTATCCATATTCTGGTAATATCATCACGGGTAACTTTCGTATCTGATCATACAATTCACCCCTACCAATGAGAGCAGAACAACAAAACGAAAGATTTCCGTGACGATATTCCTTGAATATGGTTGAATCTGCTGTTTTAAAAAACGGATAATATGTGTATCAGTAACTGCTAAGTCGGCCTGACAAAATCATTGTTAAATGGCAAACCACAAGAACTAATTGTTTTCTTAAAAAGACCTTGTACCTCTTGTGTACAAAAGTTATGTTGTTTATTTTAAAGTTTATTTGCCTTGGTTGTAAAGACACTAACATTGATGTTGCCGAGAGGAACCAATTCATTCACCTTAAGGGAGTAGAGGACGTTCATTTCCCCGCACTTATGGGGCTACAACATAGTGATTTTTCGAATTTTCAAAACAAACAGAATTTCCTAACAAAAGTACCCAGACACATCAAAATAGGATAAAAATCTACGAAAGGCTGGCATCTGACACAACAAAACGATCTATGCATATTTCTGGCAGTTTGATAGTGTGATAGGACTGATAAAAAAGTTGACATTTTAGAGGGTGAAGGTGAAAGATTATGCTTCTGGAATCACCCAAAAGATACCCTTTAGTTACTTTCAACAAAAAGGAAACTTCTAAATCGCCAATAATTGTACATTCAATAATATACCACATACATAAATGTGAGTTGTTTCAAAAACAATGTGAATGCATGCTTGATCTAGAAAACCACCGAGCCATTATACCAGCTAAATAACCGGCAGAATTTGTATTGTTAAACTGTAAGATTTTTGACAAAGTCAACAATTGGAATACTCTTCTTTTCAAAGCAGTCATAGCTATCATGCGGGAAAACCTGCTCCTCAACTGTGGTATCAAAGCATAAAAAGAACTCGTACTAAAATTATTTCGCCATTTTTTTATCTCTTGAAACAATATTATTCGCCTCAAGCTTCGTAAGATTTTGCTTAGATTAAGGCTGGCCATCTGAAATGGTAGACCAGTGAAATTCCAAAACAGGTAGAGTGTCCACTAAAGCTCGAGAAAAGGGAACAACCGTCGATGGAAATGTTCAAAGAATCAAGTTGATTAACCAAAACTGCATTATTCTGCAAAAGTTGCCATCTTTCAACAACGCATGCATCAAATCACTGTGACATGGACTGTACCCGTTCATGGATAGTACTTACAAGGGCAATAGGCCAATACAAAGAGAACATATATTTTCAAATGTCTTTCAAATTTATTCCGGCGCTTTGTAACGTTTATTACATGCATTTTGATTTCCACCTGTCTATACATATTTGCGACGCATAAGACGTGTAGAGTTGTGTAAACTACACACTAGGTACACTGTACATCAGATTAACTACGCTTTGGAAATTTTCATATGAATTGACGTCTAAAAATAGTTGTCTACACTGGCGAAACAACGGCAACTACGCTATTATGAGAGCTAACAGAAGTGAAAATACAGATCTTGGGTTTCCCAGCATCATAAATAGGTGCCCTGTAGTAATCGTTAGTGATGCAACTGTCGCAGTTGATATAATGGAAGATCGATGAATTGCGCTATATATTTTCTGAACCAAAAGTAACGAAAACGGGATCCCCCTCACTAACTCACCACTAGAACGTAATCTTGTAATATTAGCTCATATGATGAAAGTACCTATATTCGTGCTGGTATATATTATTTCTTAACTTGTATCCCAGATTCGTGTTAGATATATTGCAAAAAAAAGAAATAAATAAAAAAAAAATTGGATTCATCATAATAACTAACTTCATTAAGTTTGGCATGTTAATGTCTGTCGCCCCTTACAATTACAAATACAACTGTGATATTAACATGCGATACATATATTAACCACAATTGCTACATTGTTCTATAGCTCCTAAATTTTCAACGGGCACGATTTCTTCTTGGATAGTGGATCGGTATTCGGGAAATATCGAATAATTATTATTGGAGATAGACAGAACGGGCATGATCAAAGCAATCACTAGTGATTAAAATTCCTACCTATAACGTAATCATAGACTGGTAGAAGTTCTCTTTGTATCTTCGTGGTCTCCATATTCGTGAAACGCAACCACCGTGAAGTAAACTGCCTGTCCCAAAATGTATGCGCTGAGGAATAGAGCTGGGGACTTCCGCTGGGAAACTTCTGTGATCAGTATGGCTGTGTCTGTGGCGTGATGAATATATAGTCGGGATACAATTTCGGTTTCGTTATCCTGACCCGCTTACGGTTGTGTCATCTAGGTTAAGTTAGTGATAAGAATACTGCCATGGGGAAAATGTACTAGTATACTGAAAACACCAAATAACGAATACACTACCGTATGATCTAACTGAAAGCGCCCCGGCGAAAATAGACAAAACACACCGATGCGATACTTGACTACAGATTAGGTGAACAGAAAAAGGAGGAAAATCAACAAAATTCCTTTTGAATTTAGAGAAGAGAAATATTAATTATTAGGATCGAATTTTGGATGCGACTAAAGATTTTTATGAAAATCTATACAAACAGCAAGGAGAAGTAACCCTGTGGAATTAGAAGACTTAGAAGACTTAAACTTCAGACAATTAGTAAAACAATCTCACTGGAAGGAGATATTTGAAAAGGGAAAACCCATCAAGCGCTGAAACATTTCAGAAATGCTAGAAGTCCGGGATCCAAAGGATACACTACCGAATTTGATAAATATAATTATCGAAGAAGGAGAATAAGTAGTATACAAAGAGTAAATAGACGCTAATTGACCTCAGAAATTTGCATATGACCTCTGTGACGTCACGCGACAGCCAATCAGAAGCGAGTATTGTGTCACATGGGGTCATGTGTGGTGGGTTTAAGATGGCGGCTTGTGGTGGTGGGTGGTGGGTTTAAGATGGCGGCTTGTGGTGGTGGGTGGTGGGTTTAAGATGGCGCCTTGTGGTGGTGGGTGGTGGGTTTAAGATGGCGGCTTGTGGTGGTGGGTGGTGGGTTTAAGATGGCGGCTTGTGGTGGTGGGTGGTGGGTTTAAGATGGCGGCTTGTGGTGGTGGGTGGTGGGTGGTGGGTTTAAGATGGCGGCTTGTGGTGGTGGGTGGTGGGTTTAAGATGGCGGCTTGTGGTGGTGGGTGGTGGGTTTAAGATGGCGGCTTGTGGTGGTGGGTGGTGGGTTTAAGATGGCGGCTTGTGGTGGTGGGTGGTGGGTTTAAGATGGCGGCTTGTGGTGGTGGGTGGTGGGTTTAAGATGGCGGATTGTAGAAAAACGTATAAAAGGAGGCGATTTTTAGGGATGGGGTGTATTCATTGCACTACCTACCTGACTCACGTGACCAGCCTGCTTGCCTGCCTGCCTGCTTGCCTAGCCGCTTGTATGAGACGAAAGCATGAGACGTGGAGAAGATTTTCCCTGGGACCCAGCAGCACCTCCGGTTGAAGTCTTGCCTGAAGACGAGCGTGTCAGGGACATTTATCGACGTCATTGGGCTACCATACGCCATTATTTTCACCGTGACCGTCGTCTATTGGACTTGTATAACTATCGACTGCAGGACCTCACGTATTTGTCTACCTATGCCGAGAACATTTTCACAGATCAGGTGACAGCGTTCAAGTTGAATATGACATTCGGGTACATTTTTCGGCACAAGGAGACGGACCAGGTGCGGTATTATTATCCCAGCAATAATACCTATGTGTTTGATCAGCCGTTCACGGTGACGGATGCGATTTCTCTGGAGCCACTCCTCGACCAACTGACTACGTTGGATCCATTGGAATGGGCCCGGTTGCAACGCCCCAATACCCAATGGCTTGTGAAAATGGTGACCAACGTCACATTTTTCGTCACGAAAATGAGACATCATCCTATCGGTGCTCCTGTACTACTACCCCCTTGGTTGCTTCGTCGAAAAGGCCTGTATGCATTAACAGGAGGGCAACATGGGCCCTACAAAGACCGGAAATGTCTGTTTCGGTGTTTGGCCGTGCATGTGGACGAGTGTGATCCCCGGTCTTGTGACAGAGTGGCCAATGACTATTGGGAACAGTATTTACAGCAGCAAGACTTGGATAAGCAGCACTTCCGTGGAGTTCCGTTCAAGAATTTGGATGACGTGGAAACACTGTTCAACATCAATATCTTTGTATACCGATTACGATGCGAGGAGGAGGATACATTTGTGGCTGAATTGGTTCGTCGTTCAACAGAACGGTATGCTGCTACCATGAAAGTCAATGTGTTCGACGACAATGGCGTGAGTCATTTTTCGCTGATCAACAATATGAGCCAGTACGCTCAGTCTTTCAGTTGCGCCCAATGCCATCGGGTGTTTCACCGTTCCACCAACTTACATCGCCACGAGAAAATCTGTGACAACAGTGTCAAGCGAGTATATCCGGGTGGTGTTTTTCATAATACGCCTACTATTTTCCAGGAACTGGCCGATGAGGGTGTGATCATACCGGAGGTGGATCGTTATTTTCCCTACCGGGCGTGTTACGATTTTGAGGCCCTGTTGGAGCCCATGGACATGTTTTCAGCGAAAACGCAGTGGATGCAGCGCCATATTCCTCTGAGTGTCAGTATTTCCAGCAACGTACCTGGCTATGACGCTGCACCGGTATGTTTCGTGTCCACGGGGGATTCCCATGAGTTGATCACCCGCATGATGGAGTATTTACAGGAAGTCAGTGCGGCTAGTACAGAACTATTGGTGTCCAAGTTCCAGCACGTACTGGACCAGCTGGACGATCGGATTCCTATACCGGGTGTAGCGTTTAGTGACGATGAAGAGTCCGAGTCGGAGTCGGAGCCCGAGTCGCAGCCCGAGTCGCAGCCCCTGCAGTCGCAGGATGTGCCTTTACCGAAACCGTATGCGGAGAAATTGAAAGTGCGCTTCCTACAATATCTAGGCCAGTTACCGGTGCTAGGTTTCAATTCGGGACGCTATGATTTGAACATGGTGAAGGAATTTCTTTACCCCTACTTGGCCCAGTCGAATACCCTCAAGTCCGTCATCAAGAAGATCAATAATCATATGGCCCTCACTACCACATCACTGCATTTCCTGGATGTACGGAACTACTTAGCTCCTAATTGTAGCTATGATCAGTGGATCAAGGCGTATAACTGTGCACAAACCAAAGGGAGGTTCCCTTACACGTATATATCAACGCTCGACCGTTTGCAGGAAACACAGTTGCCACCCCGGGATGCCTTCTTTGATGATTTGAAGCAAGTGGAATGTCCGGAAGACACGTACCGGGGACTACAGCAGGTATGGAACGATCAACATATGCACACCTTGCGAGATTTCCTGATATGGTATAATAACCTAGATGTGGTTCCTTTCCTGGAAGCGGCGGAGAAAATGGTTCAACTCTTTTGTCGCCAAATGCACGTCGACATCTTCAAGGAGTGCTTGAGTTTACCGGGTGTGGCGCTTCGCCATCTTTTTCAAGAGTGTTCTACGTACTTCTCGCTGATACAGCAAAAAGATGCAGACATGCATGATTGTCTAAAGCACAACATTGTCGGCGGACCGAGTCTTATTTTTCACCGTTATCACGAGAAGCACGTCACTACTCTCCCCAGTGGAAAACCCTGTGCTAAGATCATCGGTTTCGGTGCGAATGCCTTGTACCTGTGGTCGCTGGCCCAACCTATGCCCAGTGGCCATTATACACGTTGGTTGGCGGAAGGTGGGCATTTTACACCGCAACGTACACCCTACAAGCATCTGGGTGGTCAGTGGTTGGATTGGGAAGCCTATCGACGGGCAATTTATATACGACACCAGACCAACGCCACAGAGAAGCGGATAGGAGATCGTCGACTCCCCGTCGATGGGTTTGCCCTGGTGGGTAGGACACCGACCGTATTTCAATTTTACGGTTGCTATTGGCACGGCCACGAATGCCATTTCAGCGCTGGACGCTTCAACGAACGACGTGGAAAAACACCGGAAGAATTACGGAAAGAAGTGGTGGAGAACGGTGATTATGTGAAAGAGAGAGGATACCATCTGATTGAAATGTGGGAGTGTGAATTTCACACGATGTGCCAGGCCCTGCCCCATTTACGACGTTTCCTAAAAGAGCGCGAGTACCCCTTGAGTCGTCGGCGACTTCTGAGTCTGCCACAGATGTTCGACGCCATTCGTTCGGGGAACCTCTACGGCTTTGTCGAATGTGATTTGCATGTTCCCGTCACTCTCAAGCCTCTCTTCGCCCAGTGCCCTCCCATCTTTAAGAACACGCTGGTGGGTCGGGCTGATATTGGGGACACCATGAGGGCCTATGCGGAGCAACACGAGTGTTTGCCTCAACCTCGACGGATGTTGATTGGTAGTATGTGGGCCGAGAAAATCTTGCTGCAGTGGTACATGAACCACGGTTTGGAAATTACCCAAATATACCAAGTGATACAGTACGTACCCGACGCTTGTTTTGCGGAGAATGCCGACATTGTGACGTCGGCCCGTCGTCAAGGTGATGAATACCCGAGTGAGGCCATCATCGGTGAATGTTGGAAGTTGACTGGCAATGGTTATTATGGAAAAACGGTGACGAACCAGGATAAGCACGTCAACGTGAACATTTGTACTACTGCCCAAGCCCGCAAAAAAGTGAATTCTTCTCTGTTTCGGTCCGTGGAGGTCATCGATGACGACACCTATGAAGTCACTTCAGCCAAGAAGACTATCCGTTACAACCTACCCCTGCAGATTGGATGTATGGTATATCAGGTGGCCAAGCTGAGGATGCTGCAGTTTCTCTATGATTTCATGGGTGTGTATTTTAATCCATCAGAGTGGCAACTCATGGAGATGGATACCGACTCGGCCTACATGGCCGTCTCTAATGCGGATTGGGAGTCCCTGGTGAAACCGGAGTTACGTACCCAGTATGAAGCGGAACGCGACCAGTGGCTACCTCGACGTGACCATTACCAGTACGATAAGCGTACGCCGGGCCTGTTCAAGCTGGCGTGGAGTGGGGATGCTATGATTGGTCTCTCCTCCAAGACGTATTACTGTTACGGAGGAGACGAAAATAAGTTTAGCTGCAAAGGGGTGAGCCGGCGCGATCCCAGCATCGACAAAGCCTTGTACTTGAACGTGCTGCAAAGCCAGGCCAGTGCCAGTGGCACTAACCGAGGATTTCGGGTGGTGGACCACCAGATGCGGACGTACATTCAGCAACGAGACGCCTTTACTTTCTTTTACCCGAAACGGAAAGTGTTGGCCGATGGTGTGAGCACCACTTACTTGGACTTGTGAACAATGTCGAACTATAACTGTTGATACACAAATGTAAAAGTCAGGATGGCCGAGTGGTCTAAGGCGCCGGTATTAAGTGCTGGTCGGCGAAGAGCTGGCGTAGGTTCGAATCCTACTCCTGACAGAACTTTTTTGTACCTTAATCCTACCACCACTACTATTCTATTTGTACCTATTCTATACCTTCTTGTGGACTTAAATAAAAAAAAAGAAGTCAAACCCCCATCATTTTTTGTGTTTTTTCATCAATTTTTATTCAACATCAATGAACGTCAGAACAACAACGTCATAACAATAACGTGATAATAAAAAAACAAGTGGCCTGCGCGCAGTGCATTTTAAGTTAACCAGAGAAATGGAGCATGCACATTAAAACGAGAGGCCGTCCAGTCATAGACCAGGACATCACGGTCTTCGGCTTGACAATAATCATCAAACATGTGTACTATGGTTGGCATAGAATGTCCTCTACTCCGGTGAGTGAGATAAAACACACAGTACTGTCCGCACACACTACTCAAGGGTCTTTGTAATCTTTGAGTATTCCAACGCCACATTGTAGTAGAGACGTCCATGAATTTCACCAAATCGGCATGTAGGGGTGCAAGTCCGTAGGAATCAAAGTATTCGCCTTGGCCTAGGGTGTCCACGTACACAGCTACCCAATGTTCACCGGGTCGAGACCCCGGGTCTGTATTCAGGATGTAGGCTGCTGGGGTGGTGGAGTGGGTGGGAAACACATTGCGTGGAAACACACCTCGAAAGGGGATCTTCGGATCTCGCTGGAGTATGCCCATCAGCTGTTCTGTATCCATGACTCTAGTTGGCGTAGTCACACAGCACGTTTCTTTGCTGATCCACGCTGATGACGTTATCAAACTCGGCGTAGCAAATCACGTTAATGGTCTGGGCTAGAGCGGTGGCGAAACGCAGTTCCAACCGTAGGTTTCCTTTCTTCAGCAAGGCCAGTTGATGATCGTGTTCCAAGGTAGGGGTGAGGTCGAAGGCGAACAACGTGTACCCACGGTAAAAGTCTCGTCGAGTGATGGTATTTCCTTCGTCCTGGTTGTTTTGTCCTGTGGCTGTAAACAGGTTCAGGTAGCTCCGCACATAATTTTGGTTACCAAAATCCGGTTGTAAGGGTCGAGCTGGAATTTGATGGCCAGCCACGTGCAGTGCCAAAAAGTTCAGGTTGAAATGTTGAAAGGCGAACGGATTCTCATCCCACGCTCCATTGAAAGCGGTGTTGGTCACACACGCTATGGTAATACGTTTAGGGAGATCCCCTAGAAATAAATTTTCACGATTGGCTATCATCGTACCGGCTGGCACAGAGAACACCTTGGTCTGTACGCGTCGGATGGGGTACAGGGCTGGTTTTTTCGATAAGGCTTCCATGTGACTCACCAACACGCCCTGTTGCAAATCCACCGTACGCACAAACAGGGCTGCATCTTCTAGGATGATCTTGTAATTGGGGGCCGCTCCACCGGCCATCAAGGCGAACGCAGGTGTGGAACGGATCAACTTGATCTTAATGGATACACCGTTCATCATGTAGCGGTCTTGCAGGAACAGATCGGCGTGCAGTCGTCCCATCATATCGACTATCATATCGGTTAATTCCGCTTAACCCGGGGCTAGGGGCCGTATGAGCCCATGTACTTCAAGATCCTCATGGTACTCATATGAACAGTCACAATCAAAGCGTGACTGAGGTACATCATTTTTAGATGACGACTCTATAACGAATATTATGGATTAAGAATACTGATCAGCGATACGGATTTGATATTTTGGAACATCATGATGTCTTGCCGGCATCATTGAAAATTGTTGACCGCTTCTCTCTTGCAGGAAACAAGCCTATGTTTATGTATACTTTTGTCTTTTTGAATTTGGTGCTAATACTGTTATATGGAAATGGAATAGGTCTTTGGATTATGGACGCGGATATTCTCTAATGGACGACGGCTGGATTATGAATGACGGACTAGACGCTTGTAATTGCTATCGGCTGTCAAGTTTTTGCGGTTGGTCAACCCATTATTGGCAGCCAGCACGCTATTCATGGAGCCGGGTGTATCCTTGTAGTACAGCGCGGCTTGCAAGTGGGATTTTTTGGCATCTGAACCGTACGACAACAGCGTCTCCATGTAGGCTCGGTACGGGTACGTATTGGTGGACGTACTGATGAGTCTATCGCTCAGACTCATATCCACCTGTTGGAACAAGGAGTGCAGCCAATGATTCACTGGGCCTACTACTGCATCGTCCGCTACGTTGGCCCCGGCTGCGTCCACTATTTTGGCTTTCACGTACAAGTAGGTGTGGGCTAAATCCAGGTAGGCTGTATCTTTGTTTTCAATGGTAAATTCCACAGGGCCTGTCCCCGTCAGGCTAGCCAGGGGTCGATGTTCTACCCAACGGCCTTCGGCTACACTGGTTTGGGTAGGTGGAATAGTCCACAAATCCAATTCACTGTTGGTAGACGGACACGACTCGGAGTGAATGAATGCCATTATGCGAAGATGTCTCTCCTACTACTCTTCTTCTTCTTCTTCTGGGTGTGAGTCCTCCGGGGTGTGCGTCGTCGGTGTGTTGGACGTCGAATGACTCTTCGCTGTGTCCGGGGTTGTCTTTTAAGGGCTTTGGCGATCAAGACGCTGCCGGCTTCTTTAGCCCGTCGTTTCAAGGCTTGTCGGGGTGCTGTGCCTCCCATCACATCACCGGCCACGCGCAATCCACTGCGTACCGCTTGTTTACCTACCGCTTTGACACCCCGTCACCTAGGGTAAGAACGTTTTCACAATGCTGCCCAGTATGTTTCCCAATCCGTGACCTCGTTGCATGCGTGCACCGCTAAAGATGGGCAAGCCTCCCCCCGTTTGTTTCTTGTAGTAGTCGGCATAGCTGGGTGTATGGCACTGGTAAGGCACGTACATTATACGAAGTGAGGAGAGCGGGCTTGTCGGAAATGAAGTGTCAGCACCACTTTTCCTCGTTCGAATGCGACCGGGTGTCCCGTGTCATCTCTTATATCCACCGTGATCGTGTTGATATCGGTATGTCGTACGGGTAGGTAGAGTATATGGTTGAAACTCTGGTTGACTTGATTGCCATACGACTTGCTAATGGGCACCACCCGTAACAGAGGTGTGTTCACATCGCCCACAATATGGCTGTCCACTGCGTCCGAGTAGACGTAGAGTCCGTACATGCCTACTTTCATATCCATCACATCGTCACCGTTGTCGGTGGTGGGCCCCGGGTACACCCTGTAAGGCAGACCTAACATTTGCTGTAGTGTAGGACTGAGTTTCACAGCCACGTTAGGGCTCAGCAGGATACAGGCCTTGTCGTTGTGTGGGTTGACAGTCAAGATCACGTGATTCTTGAAGGGATAGACTTGCAGGGGTTTTGAAGTATTCGTGGCCTCCCGTAGAGACTTGTACTCCAACAAGGACAGCAGACCCTCTATGAACTTCTGGGGCGTATCGTATTGGCCTTCGGGGAGAATGAGTTTGGTGACTTTGCCTTCGTACGTGACTTCGTACCATACTTCTTGGTCTCGTACGTTGTACCACGAGTAAGGGTACTGAATATCTACCAGTCCACATTCCCACCGACCCGGTAAATGTAACGGTTGTGGTAATTGAGTGACATACTTGGCCAAGGTGTTGTCAGGAAACACATCGAGTGAACTATTACTGGGCAACGTCAGGTAAAACATGACGACTGAGTTGTTCTGGCTTCTGCACCGGGTTTTTATAGGGGGTCACCCTCCCCTTAGTAAGGTACCCCTTAGTAAGGTTCCCAGGCCTTGGGCGGCTGACCTCGGCGTCGTGACCGTCGCGGTGACTTAGATCTGGGGGGTTGCAGGGGGTGGCGTGGTAAAAGGAGTGACGAAGTAGGTGCCCGCCGTGAGGGTGTTTTGGGCGGCGTCTGCGGTTGCCATTCACGTTCCCAGGTAGGGGGAAGTCGAGAGGGTGCTTGCATCCACTTCCAGCGTTCACGATTTCCTACCAATTCTTGAGGAGTGTGTGTGTCTTTTAATCCCTGAGCAAAGGCTTCCCAGCCCGGTGGATTAGAGTGTTTGCGAGAACGTACCATATCGATGATTAAATCGGTCATATGAGACCCCGGCACCACTTGGTTTCGAATCAGCAGTTTTCCTTCAGCGTTCCAACCCATATCGGCATTCTGTTTCACCCGGTCCAACAATAAACGCGCCTTGGTCTTGAAGGCTTTAGGCACACTGGCCAACACTTCCTCTGCCTCCAGAGGTGAGGCAGAGGATGAGGGTGGTGGTGGTGGTGGTGGGAGTGTAGGCGTTGTGGACGTTGTGGGTAGTTGTGGTGTACTACTACTCCCTCTATATTGATCCATAAACGTCTGGTACCGGTTCAGCGTATGATCGTAGAGTTTAATTTTCTCGTGATCGGGTAGTCGACGTTGGAGTATACTATTCATCTCTTCATCCAGAGACTGGAGTTGTTGCACTGTGGCAGGCACGGGATAGGGTGATTGCAAACTCTGTAACAGTCGAGGTTCGACCAGCATCATTTTTTTTCGTATGTTCCATGACGTTAGCGTCCCAAGATGGAGCCTAGTAACGGTCCCAGTACAGTAGCGGCTAAGGGTGCGAGGAGTGCGCCGAGAAATCCACCTCGCTGTAACACCTGTTTCTTTTTCTTGACACTACCCGTCTTCTTCACCAACGTTCGGAGACCCGCCTTGTGCCGTTGCAATTTCCCTTTCTGCAGAGGACTGAGCGGAACATTGCCTTTTAACACATTATGCGCCACTTCAAACAAACACCGTACCAAGTCGGGATCCGCGCCGCGCACCAGGGCCCGGCCCACCTCCGGTGGCGCGCTGCGTAATACGCGGAGGGCCGGCGCGTGCTTGCGTATCCGTGCAGACATGATGAGTGACGGCTAGAGTGGGTTGTCTTCTTCTTTTATTTGGGTGTGTACACCGTCTGCACCTCTCCGGGAAAAATGTGGGTACGCAATCGAAGGGGTGAGGGGGTGTCTTGTTTCAAGTCGATGAGTAGATATCCGTGAGCTCGTTGGGTAGCATCTTCAAAGGCTTCTCGTACAAAGGCCGTGTTTTTAGGGTACATCTGTTGGGCCAGGTGTGTAATTTGGGAAGCGTCTCTGGGGTTTTTGAATAACACCACATACTGAGCATTCAAACTAATGTTCCTGTGCTCTTTGTTCTTACTGAAGAGATTCTGCACGATGTAGATGATGCTCAACCGATGATGATGGCTTCCTTTGGTAAAGAGACGGGTAATTCGACTGTCCGTTTCCGTCATGAGATCGTCCACCACCACCAACGTGTCTTCTGGGATGTCGTCAGGGGGTAAGCCTTCCACTAAGGTGAGTCCCGGGACACGTGCCAGTTCCTCGTACGTGGGTTGCCAAGCTCCATAACACCACAGGATGCGAGCTAGAGGAGGTGAAATGAGGGCTGACCCGTGTTGGATGAGACGTTGAACGAAGTGTGTTTTTCCCGACCCTGTCGGTCCAGCGATGAGACACGTGAAAGGATGCTGCCACCGAGGATCCATAGTTTTTTTATTTTTTTTTATTTGGTGATTTGCGCTCGGCGTTCAGAGGCCCACCCCCGTTGTCGTGGATCCCACCGGGGATCGTAGTCGAACGGGTACCGTTGCCGTGGTAAACGTGATTCGTGCACTCTAAATGTGTTTAGCGTCGTAGGAGTCGTAGTGGAGATGGTAGGTGTACTAGGTGGTGGTGATGGATTGGAAGGGTCGTCGCTTCTCAAGGGTGACGGGTGATCACGTGGAGTCGTAGTAGTAGTAGTAGTACGGAGCGTCGTCGTAGTACGGGGCGTGGTGGTAGGCGAGGGTGGCTGGATGTGGCGGTCAGGTGACGTGGTGGATGGGATCGGTGACGTCGTCGGCCACGTGGTAGGCGTGGGTGTCTGGGTTGATACGTGGCGGTACCTTGACGTCTTGGATGGCGTAGGCAGCGTCGTAGTGATCGAAGTGGTGGTGGATGCTTGAGGTGGAATTGTGGAGCGCAGGGTGTTGAAACAGGATATCACGTACGCCAAATCGTAGAACACGCCTCCAAATAACGTACCCAGAAGCACTACTACACACACTACAGTACCCACTTGTGCTTTTCGAGTGCGTAACAGTAAGGGTAGATGTGCACTATCCATGGTACAACCCTACACTGAAGGATGGCGGTGATAGGGGTTAGAATTTATAGGCGTTTCATGTCACGGCCTGACACCCAGGAAATTGACGAAATGATAGGGGATGCCACGTCGACGTTCCGTTTTCAAAATCTTTTCCACCGTGTAGTAGTCTTTCGGTGTTTTCACTATGGGTTGTAATTCTGCCTCGTAAAACGTGCCTTGCAGTGTTTCTCCTTGTAGATCTTCCAGTTGATAGACGTGTGGCTGTCGAGGTTAATGGCGAACGATGACAAAGTGCTCGTCACTCCAGTTGGGCAAGTAACTTTTCTCAAATTGGCCTTTCACTTTACTGATCCGTACCACATCTCCACGTGTGTAACGGGGTGACGTGAGTGGTGGTGGACTGGATGAGTACAGCGTACCACGCACTTGATGTTCGTTGCGTTCTGTGACATCGAGGGGAGCTCGCTGGATACTGCGATGATAGGCTCGATTGTACCCTTGAACCAGTTGAGGTAGTACATCGATGTACCGTCGGGTGTTTTGGGCGGTAAAATACTTGTACATTCGTCCTTTGAAGGTGCGATTGAATCGTTCCACCACAGAGGCTTTGGTCTCGTTGTATGTATGGAAGAAAAATACCTTCTGTTTCTTAAGAAAGGCTTGAAAGGGTCGGTTGAGAAATTCTGTGCCTTCATCCGTTTGCAAATAAAGGGGTTTGCGTCCCGTCTTGAAAATCTGCTGGAACGCTCGTACTAGATTCTCTCCTGTTTTGGTGCGAATGGGTAGTACCCAGGCATACTTGGATAAAATATCGATACAGGTCAACATGTACCGATGTCCATCATTGTGAGGTGCAAATCGACTCATATCCACTAAATCAGCCTGCCATTGCGCGTCTATGCCTCCTACGATGACTCGGTTACGGCGAAAATGTCGTCGGGCTGCTCGATGTAAACTATAAGTGTCTTGGGTTTTAACCAGTCTCGAACTTCAGTTCGACTGATGCCTTGGGAATGGACAGCTCGAGCGAGCGCTCCCACAGCGCTATACGCGGCTGGACTGGTAGGGTTGTAATACAAATCGGTTAACACCTTGTTCACTGTAGATGCTGACCCTTTTTTTCCCTTTCGGGTCCCCCTCATCACCGTCTTCCTACCCCTCATCGGGGTGCCTGTGGGTCCCCGTCCGGTGTGTTCGCTTCATCAGGTGACACTGACACTCTAGCCTCTGTGGACCCTATAGATATAGTACTTTCGTCTTCCCCGGCTGTATCGGGTTTATGTTGTTTTTCATGGGGTTCAGCCAGCGCATCCTCCATAGCACGAGCCCACGCCAACTCGTCTGATGATCGCTCGTCCGGTGTAAACAGCTGGTCCACAATAGGCACTATTTTCTCCAAGGCTGACCACAGAGGGGGGTCTAGGGTGAAGCTTCGCGTAGGGTCTTGGTAGCGGCCCAGGCGTGCGAAGAAAGGCCCACGGTATACGTAGATGGCATTGTTTATGTGGATGAGGTGTCCGTCGAGCTCATCGTTCAACACCCGTTTAAATTTAGTCCAGCCGTCACGCTGTAGCGTCACCGTATTCGATAGAGTCTCAGCGGGCGCCCAGCAAATAGCTCCACAGTCTTCCACCAGGGTGACTTTATCTTCATAGAGGTGTAACCCCGCCTGGGGTGTAAGGGGCAGGATGGCTCGTAGGTCGGATGACATGCTTGCTCTAAATGTCGAACGGTGAATGACACACACTCTGTCTCACCCCTGGTATTTATAGTGTCAGGTAAAGGGGGTACAGACATGAGTCGTATTATTCTGTGAGGGGGTCCTGTGGAGCGAGTACTTCATCGACCATGGGGACTACTTGTTGCAAAGCCGTCCATAGATCGGGGTCCAGAGTAAAACCACCTCGCTTGAGACAGAGGAGTCGAGCAAAATAGGGACCGCGGAAAATGTAGACATCGTCACACAGGTGAATGCTATCACCGTCGAGGTTACCGCATAACACGCGTTTCAAGGTAATCCAGCCTTCCGGGGATAAAGAGACACGCGCTGGTTCAGACGTACACCAACATCGACTATCGTCATCGATGAGCTCCACGCGTTGGGGGTACAACAATAGGGTACAGTCCGGTGTAAGAGTGCGCGTGGCTACAGAGTTGGCTTGAGGGTAGAGTACGTCGTGGACGTCGGTGATAATAGCTTTCAGCGCCTGCCATAATGCCGGCCGGAGTAGGATACAGGTACCACCACACTGTTCTAACCGGGGAAAAAAGAATCATCTCTACCACTTCGCAGGTAAACACCGACTCCCACGTGCATGAAATCGACTTCGGGCTCTTTTCCCTGTAACAACCGTGTCAATAGAGCCCAGCCTGCTAGGCTTAAACATAGCTTCACCTCTCAGGGATGTTCTTCGATGAGCTGCAGTTCATGGTCATAGACGATCAGGATGACCTCAGGCGTGAGTTGGAAGAAGGCGAGCTCCGTTCCGTGCGCTGCCATAGTGGTGAATGACAAAACACCGACCAGGCAAATGTGTATATATCGATTCTTGCTAATGACTCGTGAGTTAAAAAAAAAAAAAAAAAAACCCTATTCGGGGTGTAATGTTATTCCTTTTTACATGTAAAAGTAGTAACATGTCGCACAGGGCGGTGAACGACAGTGACAAATATCTGCAATCATGCAAAAACATTCCTCCCCCTCTTTCTAGTCCAAGCCCCTGTGCTGGTTCAATAATTTCAGTCCGTTATTTCATCGTAATAAAATTCGTATCGTATCGTACCCGTACCGTGTTCTAGAAAATAATTCAATTGAGATTACAATGCAATTTTGTAGGCGCGCTCCAAGATAAATATACTTCAGAACATTTGCGACGCTACATCTGCGTGTCATTTGTGCCTGGACTGTAACAATTAAGAATTCGCTCACAGGGCGGTGCGAAGGCAACATTGAAATCATCTCCAGATGCTTCACCGGCCTATGGCGTTATTAGCAGATGACCCCTCAAGCCGATAGACATTCCATTCTCAGTGCCTGTAACGGCCGCTAGATGGCGTCATCCACAGCGCACGAAAACCATTCCCAACTCTACACGCTGAAACGGAGGCTATTTTTTCATCGATTGACTTCTCTCTGTAATTTTCCCGGCAAAGGTTGGTGGTAGACATCTTGGCTACGGTGGTGTGGTTTCCCTCATTTCCTTCATTTCCCCCGGAGGCCTTGTTTGTTGATGATGGTAGCTTGGGTACACTCTTGGGTACAGTGCGGCTCATTTTTTTCTGCAATTTCTGAATGTCTTCTACGGTGTTCTATGTCTGGTGAAAAAGTTTGGGAGTGCCTCGCATCACGATCCCGCTGGCTTTTATAAAAATTGCGCGGACCGCATCGAAATCGTTATATTTTTTTGTCTTCACTTACACTGTAGAAATATTTTGTGTTTCTTTTGCAATTTTAAACGGGTGTGATTTTGCAATAAATGCGAGTGCACGTATAAATTTTATTTCAAGTTGAACTGGGGCAACTGATGGTGTAGCATTTAAAAATTTAGCAGGATAGCGGTAAACTAAGCCATTATTTTTAATAATTTTATCGATTTTTAGACGCGTAACGTTATGGTGCGGTAGTGTGGAAAACCCGGTACACTGGAAATAAATTGGTTTTCCTGGGTAAAAATACGTCAAGTATGTTGCTCACAGCCTTATAATATCACCCTGAAAATTGTAGCTGGTTTATGGAAAGAAAACTATGAAATTTTATCCTTGGGGCTGCGGTAACACAGCACTATACAGTGTGCAAGGAAAAATGTGAGTACAGCTATGGGTGTGAAATGGGAAAAATTTCCTAGTTTTTTTCTTTTCGATAAACATGCTGCAGTGAACTCACATTTATTGCAAAAAAAAAATGAGACCCGTTTTAAAGTTGGAAAAATAAAACACAAAATTTTTTAGCAGATACCATCATCTTGCACCCACTCACACCGGCCGCCATCTTAAACCCACCACCCACCACCACAAGCCGCCATCTTAAACCCACCACCCACCACCACAAGCCGCCATCTTAAACCCACCATCCACCACCACAAGCCGTCATCTTAAATTTTTTGTGCTCACTTACGCTGGAGAAATAGAAAACCCGGTACACTGGAAATAAATTGGTTTTCCTGGGTAAAAATACGTCAAGTATGTTGCTCACAGCCTTATAATATCACCCTGAAAATTGTAGCTGGTTTATGGAAAGAAAACTATGAAATTTTATCCTTGGGGCTACGGTAACACAGCACTATACAGTGTGCAAGGAAAAATGTGAGTACAGCTATGGGTGTCAAATGGGAAAAATTTCCTAGCTTTTTCTTTTCGATAAACATGCTGCAGTGAACTGACATTTATTGCAAAAAAAAAATGAGACCCGTTTTAAAGTTGGAAAAATAAAACACAAATTTTTTTAGCAGATACCATCATCTTGCACCCACTCACACCGGCCGCCATCTTAAACCCACCACCCACCACCACAAGCCGCCATCTTAAACCCACCACCCACCACCACAAGCCGCCATCTTAAACCCACCACCCACCACCACAAGCCGCCTAGACTATAAATAACGCGTAGTATGTTGCCATTTATTCACAACTACAATCATGGGTACAAGACGAAGACTATTCATCGATCCTAGAGACCTAGAGAACACAGAGAGGTGATTACGAGTGGAGATGAACATAACGATGGTGGAGTGGCAATAATTACAAGCTTTCAGCA
The DNA here is from genome assembly GCA_036873755.1 of Hanleya hanleyi. Taxonomy (NCBI): domain Eukaryota; kingdom Metazoa; phylum Mollusca; class Polyplacophora; order Lepidopleurida; family Hanleyidae; genus Hanleya; species Hanleya hanleyi. Next base: position 73,664 of record JAVTVY010021672.1, read on the forward strand.
GGTTATTGCCGACGAAACGATGATACGGCGAAGTGAAGAACAACTGGAAGAGCTGCGGAGGGAGGTAGTGGAAGAAGATGCGAGGTTGATAAGACAGCGAATTCAAGAACAAGACCAAGAAATCAGGAGGGTGGTGATGGAAGAAGAAGATCAAGATATAACTGATGAAGAAGAAGAACTCCCCTGGTTAAACAGTAACAGACCTCCAGCAAATACAACGGCTACGCAAACTCCGATTATAACGACGTCGGCTTGCGAAACAACGTCCGCTACCGAAACAACAACAACACCACAACCACCACCATGGTCTTGGGCCGAGGTAACCCGCCTGAACGAACAGATTAATCACATGAGACAAGACATGAATCAAATGGACGTTATGATTTCAAAACAAGAAGAGGACCTACAGAAGGAACAAAGTAAATCAAGCTGCAGTGTGTGTACAGACGAGGAAACACAGTACGCCCTATTTCCGTGCGGGCATTTATGCCTATGTGAAGAATGCTGGGTGACGCTAACATGTATAGGGGACATGTGCCACTGCGCTGAAACGGACGAACAGCATTTAAAAATCAAGTGTCCCGTGTGTAGGAAGCAGGTAGCCGGAGTAAAGAGAATTTACCGCTGCTAAAACAAGTGTCGTAACACTTTTCCAAAGGCTCTTTTCAGAGCCACCCCATCTTTCCGAAAGGGAAAACTTCTAAAAACTGAAAAAGCACAAAAATAAAAAAAAAATATAACACCACCCCCCTCCCCCTCTTTCTAGTCCCAAGCCCCTGTGCTGGTTCAATAATTTCAGTCCGAAATAAAAAAAAATATAACACCAACCCCTCCCCCTCTTTCTAGTGCCAAGCCCCTGTGCTGGTTCAATAATTTCAGCCCGAAATAAAAAAAATATAACACCAACCCCTCCCCCTCTTTCTAGTCCCAAGCCCCTGTGCTGGTTCAATAATTTGTCCGAAATAAAAAAAATATAACACCAACCCCTCCCCCTCTTTCTAGTCCCAAGCCCCTGTGCTGGTTCAATAATTTCAGTCCGTTATGAACTTTTTAAAAAAAAAAAATTTAAATTTTTTTTTAAAAAAATTTAAAAAAAAAAAATGAACACTAACAAACCATTTTTTTTAATTTTCTACTATTTTTTATTAACACAAATAGAATGAACGTGTTCACCAGGGTATTGAATTTAATACAATTATACGCTATGAAGGCGCTTCAATGCACAATGAACATAAAATGAACATAGTGTAGGAATACGTGAGCAGAGAAGGCGTATTTTGAGCTTGAGCAAGACTGGCAGATGATAATGTCTGAATGTTCCAATGCAATAAGACTTGAAAATGCTCAATATTTATACAACAAGACAATAGAATGAACGTCTTCAACTCTGAGTATTGAATTTTAATACAATTAACAGTACAAAAAACTCTGAGTATTGAATTTTTAATACAATTATACGCTCTCAAGCCGCTTCAATGAACGTGTAGGAATACGGTAAATGTTTTTCAACACCACACTTGTGTTCAATAGTTCTGCAACAAGACTTGTTTGAACTCATCATCGTCTTTCCGCCCCTGGTGCACATAGATGTAGGTAGCAATCTCTTCACGTGGAATTCTGGGAGCGCAGACAGCTTCCACTGCCAGGGCAATTTGCGCCTCGGTCACGCCCTGTAGTGCCTCAGTGATCAGCGCGTATGAGGGTACACTATTGTCCACACACGTATGCATGTTTATGGGACTGTTGTTCCCACAGCCTGCACATGCTTGGGTACGCAAGTGTCGAATGCGAGGTCTGATAAGATCCAGGACTGTGTCGATGTACTTCTTATAAATATAGTGAGACACCTGGTAAGCCAGGGCTTGACGAATTGTACCTGTGAGACTCTGCAACTTCCGCCACGCCGTTAATTTCAAGGTGACACCCTGAGGACAAGGAACACGCTCTTGCGTATCTAACCTCATTTTCCATTTGCGTATATGCACCAGGAGCTGGTCGTTGAAATAGGCACAGCTGACAAAGATGTCGTCACCCACATAAAATTTCGCTTCGTCACTCCCCTGGTCGCGAATAACCGCATCGATGGCGTAATCAAGGGTCTCTAGTTTTTGCCAGGTGTCGAAGGTCAAGGCAATATGCCTAGCGGGTCTGTCGTTAAAGCCCGATGCGTTAAAATGCACTTCTTCGTCTTTGACACTCACAGTTAAATAGGCTGAGAGCTCCCAAATGTCCGTGTGGGCTGCCTGGTAGGCCTGCTGGATAATGTTATTGATATCCTGCACAGACATAGGAAGTTGCACCTCTTCTTCTTGTTCTTCTTCTTTCACAGGTATTTCTAAAGGTGTTAGTCGGGGCCGTTTGGGTCGTCCAGCGCGTTTGGCAGGTACACCAGACGCTGGTTGCGTACGTTTGCTAGCTGTACGCTCTTCGGTGGTATCCATGGCTAAGATATCATCATCTACAAGGGGGGCTTGAAGTAGATCTGCTAGTTCTTCATTTCCCGTCTTCTTCAGCGCCTCCACGAAGGCTAGAAATGCATAGGGGCCACGGCGCAGTAGACCGTCGATGAGAGCTCTGTTTTGTCGTGAAGTGGTTTTCTCAGCCATGATATCTTCGACACCCTGTTTCAGGAGTATGTTTTCCTCCATAAGCAGATCACATAATTCGGCCACATGCTGCATCTCATCAATGAGGCGAACACGGTACTTTTGAAGCGTAACTAGGTCGGCTGACTGCATGACTGTGGGCTCAGGCTGGTGAGTAACTGCTACGGTGTAATAGTCTGGTGAATTTGCACTGGTAAAATGAAAAAAAGTAAAAGGTTCTCCACAGCTCATACAAGCAGGCAAGCAGGCTGGCTGGCTGGCTAGAGGTGAAGCAGGCAGGCTAGAGGCAGGCAGGTAGGCAGGCTGGTGAGGTCAGGTCAGTCAGAGTGCTCCGCAGGGTAGTGCAATGAATACACCCCACCCCTAAAAATCGCCTGCTTTTATACGTTTTTCTACAATCCGCCATCTTAACCCACCACCCACCACCACAGCCGCCATCTTAAACCCACCACCCACCACCACAAGCCGCCATCTTAAACCCACCACCCACCACCACAAGCCGCCATCTTAAACCCACCACCCACCACCACAAGCCGCCATCTTAAACCCACCACCCACCACCACAAGCCGCCATCTTAAACCCACCACCCACCACCACAAGCCGCCATCTTAAACCCACCACCCACCACCACAAGCCGCCATCTTAAACCCACCACCCACCACCACAAGCCGCCATCTTAAACCCACCACCCACCACCACACATGACCCCATGTGACACAATACTCGCTTCTGATTGGCTGTCGCGTGACGTCACAGAGGTCATATGCAAATTTCTGAGGTCAATTAGTGTCTATTTACTCTTTGTATACTACTAGAATACTTATTTAAATCACCAAACTATGCATATAAAATGGAGAACTAAGGATAACACTGAAAGGAAATAATTACATGTAATCCCAAGGAAAATAAACCTAACTGCCTACGGAAGGACTCGCTAAACGTGTCTTATAACATATACGCATTTGTGATATTATGCGTTAAACAGGCACGTACAACATTTCAGGTATAGGCTACTCATATATAGACTTCGAAAAGCCCTTTTCATTAACACGGCTCTAAGTTTTTATTTCGATTTCGGCCCATCAACCAAAAAGGAGGAGTGTGACTTCGAAATATTAGCGAAAAGCATTCTGTAGATCAATATCTCGACCTATATTTATTCATGTCATCTCAAAATGTGGAGTGGTATATTGTATAATGGCATACAATCCTGGGTTCTGGTGAACGGTCTGTCACAAGAGAGACAACTACCATTTTGACATCGTTACTACCCATTACTGGATAGCAATATTCCAGAGGGACATGCATACTAGGCGAGCGGTCAGGGCACCTCCAGAGACGACTTAATGCACCCACCCTACACACACATGGATTATACATCATTTTAAAGCTGATGGTCTCTGCTTTTCAAATCTACCTGCAGTACTGTCAAAGTGTGATGCCGTTGCCATGGAAACGAGGTCTAAATAGGTCAGTAGTATATAAAACCCTTTTCAGAGCTTATTTTGCCGGGGGAGGTAACTCTGTTTGTACTTTTTTGATTTTTGACAAATTTCGGGTTATCTCCCTTGATTCGAACATTTGCATGTTTTCACAGAATAAATAAATAAATAAATAAATAAATTAATTAATTAATTAATTAATTAATTAATTAATTAATTAATTAATTAATTTTAATTGTATAAAGATGTATTCATCCGCGGTGATGCGGGCATGTCTGGCGGTGATTAGGTCGCGGAAAAAAGCTTCCGCGGAGAAAAAGTAGTCCCTAGATAAAATGGTCCGATGGGGTCGAGTGAGGTATCAAAGTGAAGCTTAGGTGAAGGGGCATCTAATGGGCTGGGTGTGGGATTGAAATATCGGCATTCTGCGCATGCGCGGTGGCCCAAGGGTATGAAAATAGACGTTTTGGAGCTAGGGGAGCCCCTAATGGTCCAATGGGATCGAGTGAGGTATCAAAGTGAAGCATTCGTGAAGGGGCATCTGATGGGCTGGGTGTGGGGTTCAAGTATCGGCATTCTGCGCATGCGCGGTGGCCGAAGGGTATGAAAATAGACGTTTTGGAGCCAGGGGAGCCCCTAATGGTCCAATGGGGTCGAGTGAGGTATCAAAGTGAAGCTTATGTGAAGGGGCATCTGATAGGCTGGGTGTGGGGTTGAAATATTAGCATTCTGCGCATGCGCGGTGGCCCAAGGGTATGAAAATAGCCGTTTTGGAGCTAGGGGAGCCCCTAATGGTCCAATGGGGTCGAGTGAGGTATCAAAGTGAAGCATTCGTGAAGGGGCATCTGATGGGTTGGGTGTGCGGTAGGAATATCATTCTGCGCATGCGCAGACGCAATGCGGAGCTCTCGTCCAATCAGAAGCGAGTATTTCAAATCCGTCACAGAGCTCTCAGCCAATCAGAAGCGAGTATTTTGACCCGGTGCATTATGGGCCATATCCAAGATGGCGGCACGTATGTTCAAGATGGCGGCACATCCGGTGTCGAAAACTGGCCATTTCGTCGAGATGTGGTCACCTAGTGTCGAAAACTGGACCTTGTATGGGTCCTGCTAGACGTTTTGGAGCTAGGGGAGCCCCTAATGGGCCGATGGAGTTGTATGAGGTATCAAAGTGAAGTATATTTCAAGCATGGGTGGGTGCATGTAAAATTTTTCCTGAAAAAATACGGAACACGGACATTATCCTAAATTACGTGAAAATGCCTATATGGGGTATGGGGGGTATAGGACCATCCTGGGAAACCTACTTCTCGACATTTGCGGTATAGGTTGTGGGGTCTCGTTTTCTTAGTCTCGTCAAGACAAACATGATAGGAAGTGTCCCGCAGCGAATCGGTGAAATTTTTGAAAAAGTACGATATAGCCCCATATAGTCCCATACTGGGGGTATACGATCAATGTTTGTCCCCCTGGGAAACGTACTTCTATACATTTGCGGTAGGGTTGTGGGGTCTCGTTTTCTTAGTCTCGTCATTTAGAACATGATAGGAAGTGTCCCGGAGCGAATCGATGAAATTTTTGAAAAAAGTCACCGAGACCCATATAGACCCATATAGTCCCATACTGGGGGTATAGGATCAATGTTTGTCCCCCTGGGAAATCTACTTCTATACATTTGCGGTAGGGTTGTTTGGATTTGTTTTTCACGTCTCGTCATTTAGAACACGATAGGAAGTGTCCCGGAGCGAATCGGTGAAATTTTTGAAAAAGTCACCGAGGCCTGGGTAGGCCCATAGGCCTATACTGCATGGCTATGGGTGTATAGGGCCATACGGGGTGGACATGTTGGAGTCTAGGTGAGTCCCTAATGGTCCAATGGGGTCGAGTGAGGTCTTATTTTGAAGCTCTCGTGGAGGAGCACTTGACTACACTAATGGCTCGTCCGTGTTCAATAGTCTGCGCATGCGCAGCCTGGCCCGTATTATAGTAGGTAGGCATTTTGGGGGTATGTGGGTGTGTGTTTGGGTTAGAGATGGGCTATTCACGGTTCGAATGGGTCGTGTGAGGTATCACTGTGAAGCTTGTGTGGGGTAGAGTCAGAATGGCGTGCTTTTAAATGCATGTTGCGTCAATATGCGCATGCGCAGTCTGGCCGTAGTAGAGAAATCAGGCATTTTGGGGGGTATGTGGGTGTGTGTTTGGGGTAGAGATAGACCCCTATGGGTCCGAATGGGTCGCGGAAGGTGTCAAAGTGAAGCTTGTGTGGGTTAGAGTCAGAATGGTGTGTTTTCAAGTGCAAGTCGCGTTAATCTGCGCATGCGCAGTTGGTTGTAGTAAGTAAAGTGGCCATTTTGGGGCAGTACATGAAGGTATTTGGGGTCGAGATGGGCTATTCACGGTTCGAATGCGTCCTGGAAGGTGTCATCTTGTAGCTCTCGGGGTGTAGACCCTGATTTGAGGGCTGTTCACGTCACCTGTGACGTCATCGGTGACGTCATCAGTACGAGTAGTAAGTAAAGTGGGTATTTTGGGGCAGTGAAAGGAAGGTATTTGGTGTAGAGATGGTCCATCCTTGGTCCGAATGCGTCCTGGGAGGTGTCATTTTGTAGCTCTCGGGGTGTAGACCCCGATTTGGGGGCTGTTCACAGCATCTGTGACGTCATTGGTGACGTCATCAGTACGAGTAGTAGCGAAAGTGTGCATTTTGGGGCAGCGAAGGAAGGTATTTGGGGTAGGGATGCTTCATCCTCAGTCCGAATGCGTCGTGTGGGATGTCATCTTGTAGTTTTCGGCGTGCAGACCTCGATTTGAGGGCTGTCCACAGCATCTGTGACGTCATTGGTGACGTCATCAGTAGGAGTAGTAGCGAAAGTGAGCATTTTGGGGCAGTGAAGGATGGTATTTGGTGTAGAGATGGACCATCCTTGGTCCGAATGCGTCATGAGAGGTGTCATGTTGTAGCTCTCGGGGTGTAGACCCCAATTTGAGGGATAGCCACAGCATCTGTGACGTCATTGGTGACGTCATCAGTATGAGTAGTAGCGTAAGTGGGCATTTTTAGCAGTGAAGGTTGTTACTTGGTGTAGACATGGACCATCTGCGGTGCGAATGCGTCGTGTGAGGTGTCATCTTGTAGCAACGCCCACCAACGCCATTCTGAATGCTTCAACGCCCTGGTGAAATAGCTCAGAAGCTCTGATATTCCATGGAATTGTCACTAATTCTTCGAAATGCAGTGACGCCCGTCAACGCCCGTCGTTTCACCTTAACACTTTAACATAACGCCATGATATAGACCGGAGAGAGAACAACAACAGCAACAACAACAACAAGGATGACACATGAGAGAACAACAACAACAAGAAGTTTTTTCATATAGTTTATTCTCCCCAATGTTACATCATACCCACGCTGGGGGAGCCGCGTTGGGTATATTTACAATTCAAGAAGATTCTTGTCCAATCAGAGGCCACCATTTGTATCTGTCATATTCGTTCCTGTCCGTTAGATGTATTCTCGGCTACTCTTGTCCAATCAGAAGTCGCCATTTCAGAAAGTTCCATCTTCGGCCATGTTCGCTCTGAACCGTTTGTTCTAATCGTCATCGGGCAGGCCAGGATACCGTTGAGGAAACATATCCTCAGATAGTTATACCGAATCTGTGCTGTATTATACCACATGAATAACAACAAGTTCAGCAATGTTCATACAGTTTATTATCCCCAATGTTACATCATACCCAGGCTGGGGGAGCCGCCCTGGGTATGTTTAGTATGTTCACCGCAAAACAAATTGAAATATCAAACACCATGTTTTATTATTTAACGCACCGTCACATTAGGTACAAGTGTTTACTGAGCTCAAGTCAACGATCAGCATGTAGACATATAGAGTATGCACGGCATGTTATGGTATTCATCAGTGCACGGGTGACGCGTTCAATCGATGGGTTGGTCGGTCAGCTTGGTCACGGAAAACGTAACATTGGTGACCCTCTCCACTGTCCTGAACCGTTTGTTCTAATAGTCATCGGGCAGGCCAGGATACCGTTGAGGAAACATATCCTCAGATAGTTGTTTGCGCATTCTGAGTATCTATCAGTGCATGGGTGAATACTTTCAGCCGATGGGGGTGGTGGGTCAGTTTAACCACGAAGAACGTAACATTGGTGACCCTCTCCACTATCCACTTGGTGTTGGGACGCTGTTCATAGCCCCATTCCAAGGGATCCACAGTGTCCAGTTGGGCCAGCATCGTCTCTAGCGACGCCCGATTGGTGATTGTGAAAGGATGGTCATACACTGGGTTGATGGCACTGGAATAGAAATAGCGCAATTCAGCCGTCATCTTATGGCATAAGATGCACCCAAATGCTACATTTAATGTGAAGGATGTAGGTTGGTCATTGAAGATGGCTTCCACGTAGCTGCGTAGACGGGCGAGGTCGGTCTGTCGGAAATTGTACAAGTCCAATATAGGGCGATGACTTTGGAAACAGTGTCGGATCATGGACCAATGGCGTCGATACATCTCACTCACTGGATGATCTTCGGGTAAGAGATCGCTGAGAACATCCACTGCATCTTCCAGAAAATGTTCGTTGTTGTCAAGCGTATGACTGGGAACAGTAATGCTAGGGACCGGCTGGATATCTAGGCTCTTCTGAACTGTGGGTATAGGCGGGTCCTCCGTGATCGCATCACCAGTGGCATTCGCCTCCACGGGTTCATCTTCATTGAGTCTGTCCCTCTTTAGTGGAAAGTTGTCCCTCATGACGTGGCGATGGACCATGAAACAAACGCTCATGCTGTTTTTACTGACTGGGTCGTTTGAAGAGTTGACCACATTCTTCGCATGGACGCTTGGGTGGCCCATGAATTGAACGTTCATGGCGCTGTAAATGATCCGGGAGCTGAAACGACAGTGTACATATCGTACCGCTATACCGGCCGGTTCCGTCGTGCTTGGTAGCCTCATTGCGGCGCAAGCCGTGCAGATGAGTGAATGATTTTGAGCAAGTAGTACAAGTGGTGGTTGACAGAGTGTCTGACGCAACGGCCAGGCCGCTTCCCTTTTATAGCAAACTAGCTGGTGATCTATTTTTAGCACAATCAGGTCAACTTGGACTTCAGCGACAAGAACCCGGATGTAGGCGCGGACGTCAAGAACCCGGAAGTTAGAGGGGAGGTGACCGGCCTATCGACCAATCAGAAGCCATCACTTCAGAAAGTTCAATCTTCGTTCAGTGTAATCTAAACGTCTTCGGGCAATCCATGATACTGAAGCTCGAAGCTCTTACTTCTCTCATTCAACACTGAGATCAATCTCCATCGGCTCTTCAATCCGCGGCGAATCGACCTCCATGGGTTCTTCTATTCTCAGATGCATTCCGATAGAAACTGAAATATCCGGTCTCGAGAGTGGCGAGCGTGATCCGTGTATAACATTTCAGTGACTCAATTGACTGGGATGCTTAAAGGCTATATCACAATCCGCACATGTATGCATGGGTACTTCGTGGCATGCACGTGTGTGACAACGCAAACTGTCCAGGCGATGAAAGCGCTTCGAGCAAGTTGTGCAAGAGAACATATCGGCTGTGGATCTGGAAATGATGAAGGCCGTAAAACTTTCGGCTCTTATAGGCCAATATAGGAGTACCCGGATGTTCTACAGTCGGGGATGTACAAGAACCCGGATGTACCCGGATGTAAAAGTCCCGGATGTAAAAGTGCCCGGATGTTCACGAATGTACTACCATCCCGGACTTCTATCAGGCCCAGGTCCAGAAGCTCTCATGTCCTGCACCGAACTACTGCTCGGTAACCCGTGAGTGAATTAACCACGGCCGCATGCTGTAAAATGCGAGTCGCATAGGGATGGGTCTCCGTCATGGCTCTGCAACCATTGGAATGGGCTTGTGAGATCCAGAGGGACGTATTAGACCATGTTACACATGCGCGTCTACACGTAGCTCTACGTGTGTAGTCCGTGATAAGTACTATTCTGATTGGTTAGTCCAAAAAGAGAGCAACAACAACAACAACAGCAAAGATTACAGGTCAATCCTTTTTATTAGCCCCTCCATCACAGCACATCCACGCTGGGGGAATCGCTATGGGTGTGTTTACAATTCACTTATGCTATTGTCCGTGTATTCAGAAGTTCATTGTGCTGATCTCAGACTGCTCTTGTCCAATCAGAAGCCGACTCTCAGAATAAGTATGTCATGTTGAAGGATGGAACACAAACTGTGGACGTCTTTCGGTTTAAAGGGGATCAACTGACTGTGGAGTCTGAAGACTCGACTGCAATGCTGACATTCATGGCTGGGTGCCTTATGAACCGATCGTTGATGTCGCCGTAAATTATCCTTACGATTAAATGACTTCCTGCAGATCGAACATGTATACTCGCCAACAGCACCTTGAAAAGTAGACTCCTGGATGGGGTCAAACATCACGGGTTCCTCAACCTTCAAGCGTGCATGTCCATGGATTACACGTTGGTGAGATCTCAACTGGCTGTGTAGTCTGAAGCGGTGTTCACAATCCCCACATTGATGCCTGGATGTCTCATGGAGACACCGTTCATGGCGGTGTAAATTATCCAGGGTACATGGTGCACCCGAAGGGTATAGGATACACCAGGATGCGGGTGGACCACAGGCACGTGTGTGTGTGTGTGTGTATGAACTCAGAGCTCTTGAAGCAGATTTGAACCAGATTGAATGGGTTGTGCTAAAAATAGATCGCCAGCTAGCGTGCTATAAAAGGAAAGCGGCCTGGCACTTTCAGCAGACATTCGTTCAACCACTTACGACACGATGTTCACGTGTACCACTTGCTCCAAGTCCTTTACACGCTTGCACGACTTACAACTCCATGAGTCTACCATCCACGACGCTACTGCCCAGTACACCTGCGAGACCTGTGGGGATACATTTAATCGCCTGGATAATTTACACCGCCATAAACGGTGTCTCCATGAGACATCCAGGCATCAATGTGGGGATTGTGGACACCGCTTCAGACTACACAGCCAGTTGAGATCTCACCAACGTGTAATCCATGGACATGCACGCTTGAGGGTGGAGGAACCCGTGATGTTTGACCCCATCCAGGAGTCTACTTTTCAAGGTGCCGTTGGCGAGTATACATGTTCGATCTGCAGGAAGTCATTTAATCGTAAGGATAATTTACGGCGACATCAACGGTCGGTTCATAAGGCCCCCAGCCATGAATGCCAGCATTGCAGTCGTGTCTTCAGACTCCACAGTCAGTTGATCCCCATCAATCCGAAAGACGTCCACAGTTTGTGTTCCATCCTTCAACATGACTTATACTTATTCTGAGAGTCGGCTTCTGATTGGACAAGAGCAGTCTGAGATCAGTACATTGAACTTCTGAATACACGGACAATAGCATAAGTGAATTGTAAACACACCCATAGCGGTTCCCCCAGCGTGGATGTGCTGTGATGGAGGGGATAATAAAAGGATTGACCTGTAATCTTTGTTGTTGTTGTTGTTGCTCTCTTTTTGGACTAACCAATCAGAATAGTACTTATCACGGACTACACACGTAGAGCTACGTGTAGACGCGCATGTGTAACATGGTCTAACACGTCCCTCTGGATCTCACAAGCCCATTCCTATGGTTGCAGAGCCATGACGGAGACCCATCCCTATGCGACTCGCATTTTACAGCATGCGACCGTGGTTAATTCACTCACGGGTTACCGAGCAGTAGTTCGGTGCAGGACATGAGAGCTTCTGGACCTGGGCCTGATAGAAGTCCGGGATGGCAGTACATTCGTGAACATCCGGGCACTTTTACATCCGGGACTTTTACATCCGGGTACATCCGGGTTCTTGTACATCCCTGACTGTAGAACATCCGGGTACTCCTATGTTGGCCTATAAGAGCCCAAAGTTTTACGGCATTCATCATTTCCAGATCCACAGCCGATATGTTCTCTTGCACAACTTGCTTGAAGCGCTTTCATCGCCTGGACAGTTTGCGTTGTCACACACGTGCATGCCACGAAGTACCCATGCATACATGTGCGGATTGTGATATAGCCTTTAAGCATCCCAGTCAATTGAGTCGTCACCGAACTGTTATACACGGATCACGCTCGCCACTCTCGAGACCGGATATTTCAGTTTCTATCGGAATGCATCTGAGAATGCATCTGTTGAATGAGAGAAGTAAGAGCTTCGAGCTTCAGTATCATGGATTGCCCGAAGACGTTTAGGTTACACTGAACGAAGATTGAACTTTCTGAAATGATGGCTTTTGATTGGTCGATAGGCCGGTCACCTCCCCTCTAACTTCCGAAGAGTCACGGACGTCACCGAAAAGACACGGAGATGACCGAAGAGACACGGAGGTTGCCGAAAAGACACGAATGTCACGGGAAAAACGTATAAAAGTGGCAATTTTTTACGGCATTCATGATTTCCAGATCCACAGCCGATATGTTCTCTTGCACAACTTGCCAGAAGCTGTTTACTCGCCCAGAAGACTTGCGACGACACGAGTCCTCCATCCACACTGGTACACTATATTCTTGTATAACCTGCGCACGGTCATTTAATCGGGAAGATGCTTTACTGCGCCACGAACGCTCACTCCACGAGGGTGCGAAGGAACAATGTTATGAATGTGGTCAATTCTTCAAACGACCCAGTCAGTTAAGACAGCACCAACGTTTGATTCATGATCCATCACCACGGTATGAGCGACAACTTTCCACTAAAGAGACACCCATGAGGGTCAGACCTAGTGAAGATGAGCCTGGGGAGACGAATGCCACTGATGATGCGATCACGGAGAGCCCGCCTATACCCACAGTTCAGAAGAGCCTAGATATCCAGCCGGTCCCTAGCATTACTGTTCCCAGTCATACTCCTGACAACAACGAACATTTTCTGGAAGATGCAGTGGATGTTCCCAGCGATCTCTTACCTGAAGATCATCCAGTGAGTGAGATGTATCGACGCCATTGGTCCATGATCCGACACTGCTTCCACCGTCATCGCCCTATATTGGACTTGTACAATTTCCGACTGACCGACCTCGCCCGTCTACGCAGCTACGTGGAAGCCATCTTCAATGACAACCTACGTCCTTCACATTAAATGTAGCATTTGGGTACATCTTATGCCATAAGATGACGCGTGAATTGTGCTATTTCTATTCCAGTGCCATCAACCCAGTGTACGACCATCCTTTCACAATCACCAATCGGACGTCGCTAGAGACGATGCTGGCCCAACTGGACACTGTGGATCCCTTGGAATGGGCCTATGAACAGCGCCCCAACACCAAGTGGATAGTGGAGAGGGTCACCAATGTTACGTTCTTCGTGGTTAAACTGACCCACCACCCCATCGGCTGAAAGTATTCACCCATGCACTGATAGATACTCAGAATGCGCAAACAACTATCTGAGGATATGTTTCCCCAATGGTATCCTGGCCTGCCCGATGACGATTAGAACAAACGGTTCAGGACAGTGGAGAGGGTCACCAATGTTACGTTTTTCGTGACCAAGCTGACCGACCAACCCATCGATTGAACGCGTCACCCGTGCACTGATGAATACCATAACATGCCGTGCATACTCTATATGTCTACATGCTGATCGTTGACTTGAGCTCAGTAAACACTTGTACCTAATGTGGCGGTGCGTTAAATAATAAAACATAGTGTTTGATATTTCAATTTGTTTTGCTGTGAACATACTAAACATACCCAGGGCGGCTCCCCCAGCCTGGGTATGATGTAACATTGGGGATAATAAACTGTATGAACATTGCTGAACTTGTTGTTATTCATGTGGCATAATACAGCACAGATTCGGTATAACTATCTGAGGATATGTTTCCTCAACGGTATCCTGGCCTGCCCGATGACGATTAGAACAAACGGTTCAGAGCGAACATGGCCGAAGATGGAACTTTCTGAAATGGCGACTTCTGATTGGACAAGAGTAGCCGAGAATACATCTAACGGACAGGAACGAATATGACAGATACACATGGTGGCCTCTGATTGGACAAGAATCTTCTTGAATTGTAAATATACCCAACGCGGCTCCCCCAGCGTGGGTATGATGTAACATTGGGGGAATAAACTATATGAAAAAACTTCTTGTTGTTGTTGTTCTCTCATGTGTCATCCTTGTTGTTGTTGTTGCTGTTGTTCTCTCTCCGGTCTATATCATGGCGTTATGTTAGAGTGTTAAGGTGTAACGACGGGCGTTGACGGGCGTCACTGCATTTCGAAAAATTAGTGACAATTCCATGGAATGTCAGAGCTTCTGAGCTATTTCACCAGGGCGTTGAAGCATTCAGAATGGCGTTGGTGGGCGTTGCTACAAGATGACACCTCACACGACGCATTCGCACCGCGGATGGTCCATGTCTACACCAAGTAACAACCTTCACTGCTAAAAACCGCCCACTTTCGCTACTACTCGTACTGATGACGTCACCAATGACGTCACAGATGCTGTGGCTATCCCTCAAATTGGGGTCTACACCCCGAGAGCTACAACATGACACCTTCCATGACGCATTCGGACCAAGGATGGTCCATCTCTACACCAAATACCATCCTTCACTGCCCCAAAATGCTCACTTTCGCTACTACTCCTACTGATGACGTCACCAATGATGTCACAGATGCTGTGGACAGCCCTCAAATCGAGGTCTGCACGCCGAAAACTACAAGATGACACCCCACACGACGCATTCGGACTGAGGATGAAGCATCCCTACCCCAAATACCTTCCTTCACTGCCCCAAAATGCACACTTTCGCTACTACTCGTACTGATGCCGTCACCAATGACGTCACAGATGCTGTGAACAGCCCCCAAATCAGGGTCTACACCCCGAGAGCTACAAAATGACACCTCCCAGGACGCATTCGGACCAAGGATGGTCCATCTCTACACCAAATACCTTCCTTTCACTGCCCCAAAATACCCACTTTACTTACTACTCGTACTGATGACGTCACAGGTGACGTGAACAGCCCTCAAATCGGGGTCTACACCCCGAGAGCTACAAGATGACACCTTCCAGGACGCATTCGAACCGTGAATAGCCAATCTCGACCCCAAATACCTTCATGTACTGCCCCAAAATGGCCACTTTACTTACTACAACCAACTGCGCATGCGCAGATTAACGCGACTTGCACTTAAAAACACACCATTCTGACTCTAACCCACACAGGCTTCACTTTGACACCTTCCACGACCCATTCGGACCCATACCCCCCAAAATGCCTGATTTCTCTACTACGGCCAGACTGCGCATGCGCATATTGACGCGACATGCATTTAAAAACACGCCATTCTGACTCTACCCCACACAAGCTTCACATTCGAACCGTGAATAGCCCATCTCTAACCCAAACACACACCCACATACCCCCCAAAATGCCTACTTACTATAATACGGGCCAGGCTGCGCATGCGCGGACTATTGAACACGGACGAACTATTAGTGTAGTCAAGTGCTCCTCAGCGAGAGCTTCAAAATAAGACCTCACTCGACCCCACTGAACCATTAGGGACTCACCTAGACTCCAACATGTCCACCCCGTATGGCCCTATACACCCATAACCATGCAGTATAGGCCTATGGGCCTACCCAGGCCGCGGTGACTTTTTTCAAAAATTTCACCGATTCGCTCCGGGACACTTCCTATCGTGTTCTAAATGACGAGACGTGAAAAACAAATCCAAACAACCCTACCGCAAATGTATAGAAGTAGATTTCCCAGGGGGACAAACATTGATCCTATACCCCCAGTATGGGACTATATGGGGCTATATGGGTCTCAGTGACTTTTTTCAAAAATTTCACCGATTCGCTCCGGGACACTTCCTATCATGTTCTAAATGACGAGACGTGAAAAACAAATCCAAACAACCCTACCGCAAATGTATAGAAGTACGTTTCCCAGAGGGACAAACATTGATCCTATACCCCCAGTATGGGACTATATGGGGCTATATCGTACTTTTTCAAAAATTTCACCGATTCGTGCCGGGACACTTCCTATCATGTTCTAAATGACGAGACGTGAAAAACAAATCCAAACAACCCTACCGCAAATGTATAGAAGTACGTTTCCCAGGGGGGACAAACATTGATCCTATACCCCCAGTATGGGACTATATGGGGCTATATCGTACTTTTTCAAAAATTTCACCGATTCGCTGCGGGACACTTCCTATCATGTTCTAAATGACGAGACTAAGAAAACGAGACCCCGCAAACTATACCGCAAATGTCGAGAAGTAGGTTTCCCAGGATGGTCCTATACCCCCCGTATCCCATATAGGCATTTTCCCGTAATTTAGGATAAAGTCCGTGTTCCGTATTTTTTCAGGAAAAATTTTACATGCACCCACCCAGCCATCAAATACCCCCTCACCTAGGCTTCACTTTGATACCTCATTCAAGTCCATCGGCCCATTAGGGGGCTCCCCTAGCTCCAAAACGTCTAGCGGGACCCATACAGGGTCCAGTTTTCGACACTAGGTGACCACATCCCGATGAAATGGCCAGTTTTCGACACCGGATGTGCCGCCATCTTGAACATACGTGCCGCCATCTTGGATATGGCCCATAATGCACCGGGTCAAAATTCTCGCTTCTGATTGGCTGAGAGCTCTGTGACGGATTTGAAATACTCGCTTCTGATTGGACGAGAGCTCCGCATTGCGTCTGCGCATGCGCAGAATGATATTCCTATCGCACACCCAACCCATCAGATGCCCCTTTTCC
>JAVTVY010021681.1:0-86818 GCA_036873755.1 Hanleya hanleyi
GGTGGGTTTCAGATGACACAATTAAGTTTGGAACGATATTTCATTCCTTTGCGTGCAGATCTTTCGTGTGCATTGTGTAGGTGATAGATAATGGGATATATTCAGTGAGCATATCACAGGCTACTATTCACCAAAATGCCAACACCATGCAATCATCATTCTTACAGCGGAACCCCGGTGGAGACAGATATTGTGCAGCGAGGGCCAAATGGAATTTAACCGTTACAAAGATGGTATGTTTCTGGTGATTAGCTTAGTTAAACCATGGACAATATACCTTGACAATGTATAGGGTCCATGGTTAAACTTATCTTGTCAACGTAATTTTGCTCTAGTAATTTCTTTCTCAATCCTCTCGGCATACAATTAGTTTCATCAGCCCCATTTAATGTCAAATTGGCTTCATGTAAACTGAAGGGCTTTATAAATTGCTCGTAACAGAAACTTGCACCAAAATTTAACCGGCCTGTTGCATTGTATTATGCAACCTATTTGTGGGTGGGAGCTATCTGAGAAATGTACAAATAATGCACCATACGTGTAGTTTACAAGCGTCTAGTCCGTCATTCATAATCCAGCCGTCGTCCATTAGAGAATATCCGCGTCCATAATCCAAAGACCTATTCCATTCCATATAACAGTATTAGCACCAAATTCAAAAAGACAAAAGTATACATAAACATAGGCTTGTTTCCTGCAAGAGAGAAGCGGTCAACAGTTTTCAATGATGCCGGCAAGACATCATGATGTTCCAAAATATCAAATCCGTATCGCTGATCAGTATTCTTAATCCATAATATTCGTTATAGAGTCGTCATCTAAAAATGATGTACCTCAGTCACGCTTTGATTGTGACTGTTCATATGAGTACCATGAGGATCTTGAAGTACATGGGCTCATACGGCCCCTAGCCCCGGGTTAAGCGGAATTAGACACAAGTTACGAAACGTAGCGCCATAGATCTTGCACGCTACGTTCGTATTTTGCTATCAGCATGCGATATGTATCGCCAAATTTGAGAAACTTTGAGTGGAGGCGCTTGGTGGAATAGCCCTGTTTTATAAGTTTCTGCAACAATGTTTTGTGACGTTGATTAAAATCATCACATTTAACACAGGATCTAGCAAATGCTACTAAGCGAGATATGTATACGCCATATGCAGGTCCCACTGGAATATTACTATCCAGAAAGGGATAGTTTACGATGTCGAAATTGTAATCATCTCTTTTGTCATAAAGTCGACGAGAGAGAATGCCCGCTTCATTTTTATAGAGGTAGAGATCTAAATAAGATGTGCCTGTAGGGCTATCTGTAGTTTCCTTCAAATCCAGTGAAGGTGGATATATATCCTTCACTGCGTCATTTATATAGCGATTATCCACAGCGAGAAGATCGTCTATATAGCGTTTGGTGAATGAGAAGGAACGGGCTTTGAGTGGATCGGTTTTTGAAAGCGCCAGCATATAGTCATATTCATAAGAGAACAGATACAGGTCAGCCAACAGGGGTGCACAATTGTCCGAAGAAGTTTAGGATATTTTGGTTTCCTCGCATCAATGCATCATAATCACGGTTGCACTGAAGACAATAATATCATGGTCTATATCTCTGAAGGACGACACCGGAAATTGATGAGAGCTTATACCATGTAGGCAGGTGGCAGATACTACATTCATTGGAAAGCCCTCGTCCACACGAAATATTCGCTACACAGGGCCTTCTTGGTATTACATGGATCTCATTTTCCTTGACTCACACTGTATACCTCATATCCCCTTAGACAGACTGAATGTTTAAGAGATTACAATGTCTGCCAATGTGATAAAATGCGAAATATAAATATCTAAGTTCAATTATACGAGAAAGCCATGAAATAGATATAAGTATTTTTATACAAATTTATGTATGTAACCATAATAACCGCAGAAACAGCTTAGAATATTTATTCTGACATGTTCAAATTGTTATTGCCGCTGATGGTCGATTCAAAGTTGAATATCAGCGGTCATTTGGAAACGGCTGAGGAGGCGATTAGGATATAAACGTTGAGGCATTTACTAAATCAGATGTCCACGATGCTTATCCATGAACATCAGATGAGGTATTTGGTTGAGCTGATTTGTCATCCCAGTTCCCGCTTAAGCCGGTCGTAGGGCCGTGTGGATACTCCATAGTCTTCACATGAACAGCTGCAATAAAGCGCGGCAGAGATACTAAGGCTACGTCGAAGAATCCACCGTATTCTCTGGTTTAAAGGTGAGGTGCCAAGAGAAGCTTTTCTGTAGAGTCATATGGTTACATTCTAATCGTCAGACGTCGTCAATTTTTTCCACCTCTTGCATATCGCTCCAATAAAATAAGAGAAGCTAAGCTTGGAAACAAGAAACACTAATCTTTTATTTCCTGATTTGTTTTAAATGAAATTACTGATCAATTGTCGGCCCTAATCACACAAACTGTTACTGCTTTGGATTAATAAGCTTTGCCAGTTGTTACTATGTGTGACAATCAGCAGCACGTAGTGTGACAACCTATCCGACTCGCGGGTTGATGCCTGCCCAGCATGTCCTACCCGTGGCTCATTAAGTGGTTAACCCTGCAATACCATCAAAGCTTAAAGTTACACAAACAGGAAGATTACAGGCCTTTCTCTCTCAATTACGTTGATTGACTGTTATGAATACCACTTCAGACGAACTAATGAAATAGGGAAAATCCATTTTACAGAACATTTAAGATGTACTCTGTTTCGATGTTTCGAGTTCAAGAGCTTTTACCCGATACGCCCATAGTGTGAAAAGAAAACTGATGGTGAGTGAATAAAATCTTGGCGTAAGCTAACTGAATCGCTTGAATTTTTGAGAAAAAAATCATTTCCTTGGAATATATCCAGTCTTTTTAAACCTACTGAGGTTTGAGTCAGCAAAACATACATATATTTTCTCTCATGAAATGTATCTGGTGTATGGAGAAATTCTTAACTGACAACAAAAAACCTTGAAGCTCGGTGCTATTTTATACAAATATATCTAGGTTACTCTGATATTTTGAACAAATATCCTTGATGAGGCAATAAACTGATGCTTGGAATAATGTATCCGAAAAATATAAATTGTCGCTGTTCGACTACTTTACGCATGATGGTGACGTATTTATGCCAGTTTTAAAGCTTCAAATTGGGGTCACAATTAGATACACAAACTAGGAAATTCGACTCTTGTTGTATTATTACTATAACATATAAAAATTGCAGACTTGTTTGAGATACCTATATATTTTTGGATCAGCATACAGACATTTGTCTGACTTTCCTTGCCTTGTGAAATGTCCGATACAACTTGACTTCAGCTGATTTAAATACGATGTGCAAGATGTTTGGTGAGACTAGTGAAGGCCTTGCTATGCGATATTGCTGGCGTATATTCAGGGATACCGAATGCAATCATGTCCGTATGGCTATATATAACCATGATAACTGCTCAATCAAATTAATAGAGTGTAACAATTGTTTATTTGATAACCAGCGCTCAGAGTGAATACTTAACTCGTTAAATAAACGAGATTTTTCACACTGAAGCATGGCGGATAATTGAGAACAAAACTTCCCAGATGTTGGACAAGGTTGGCCAGGCTGACCCGGACAATGTTCAATCTGATAACCTTGTTCTGCCTTATTGAATAGAGAGGTGACGCATTCCTTTACTCTCTTATTTCATTATGGTATGTATTCAGTCAAACGGAGAACAGTTTTATTCTGTTTGCCCACTGATTGCAGCCCGGCTGGTTACCCTGCTGTGCTCGGCACACACCCTCTCCCCACCTCTCGCCACCTCGTGCCTCCTGTCCTGATATGAAGTGTAATAAAAGACGATCAGTCATTTCGAGCTCAGTACTACCGCAATTCCACCAAGAAGGTTGTCGCTCATTTAATTGCAAGGTCCTTATCGCCATAGTTTCACAGAGATAACCCAACAGTTGGGGGAAATACATCCATACTTCCAAAATCAGCTAATCATATCTCAGTCGAAATGGAACCAAGAAATCCATCGAAGAAGCCTAGGCTAGAGACAACGAAGTCTGACTTTGAGAAGGAAAACGCAGAAAGAAAAGTTGGTCATGTTACTAGCAGGACGAGTGTTGAACAGAGCTATTCTGAAAACAACTGTACGTCCACTACCCACCCAAGCGACCAAGACGATCTCAACAGAAGCAAAGACACCTTGTCCAAGAGGGGGAAGAGACGCTTCATCGAGTCTTCTTTATCCGAACCCGAAGTTCTAGAGATGAGGGGCAAGATAAACGAGAGAGAACGACAGCGGATGCACGATTTAAATTCCGCCATGGACTCGTTGAGGGAGGTGATTCCGTATACGAACGGACCTTCCATCCGTAAACTATCCAAGATTGCTACTCTTCAAGTGGCTAGGAGTTACATTGTCTCTTTGACGCAGAATTTGGAGGAGATGAAGCAACTAGTTGGAAACATTTACCAGAGTAACACTCATCATCAACGACCGCAGGATTTGACTCGATTAGCCACCCCTACCCCTCTCTACAATACCTCGTCCAGCGCCAATGGTACATTTGTAAACAGTTTACCCCATCTCTCAGCTGCTCACCGCATTCTACCAGCAGGACTTCACCTTCCTGGTTACTCTCATCTGGGAGTTCATGAATTCCCCAGGCCTCACGGTCTCAACGATGTTCTAGCACACCGTAAACCTATTGCAAGAGTGTTCCCTAGCAAGCTGTGCCCGTGTTGCCCAGAAATTAGCAGAGTATCACCCTTAGCTTTCTCAGGAGGCAAGTCCAGTGAACTTATCGCTCTTGGAGATATGGAAAATGATAAACGTTGATATGATATGAATAATTTATTTGATATTTATTGAACCCATAAGTGTTTGATGTACTCCATCAAGCTTGATTAATTCCAAAGGATTTATTGTACTTCTGACAATGACAATTCTCAACTGCTGGATTTGGAAAATATCAATTATCCCGTGTTTGCGTTGGGTATCATTGATTTAAATGACTTGGGGACATAGTATTTATTTTATATAATGTTGTTAAAAACGAAGTCGAACTATTGATTATGAATTGATGAATGTGTTATGAATTTCAACCAGTCACTGATCCTTGTATGCTATTGAGAGCGAACTAAATTAAAGTTTAATGACAAATTTAATGACATGAATATAAATTTAAGAGTTGATACAATTTTTTATATCTGTAAATAAATGATTCACAGTTTAAAACACGTATCGTGTTGTCATTTCCACGTATTCGTGTATCAGCAAACTCATCAGAGACATACATGCTGTTAACATTATTTACTTTGCTCAGTGTGCAGGGGCATATGTGCAATTTGATAAGAGGATATCACGGTGTTGCATTACTCACATAACTTACATATGTTATATGTATTTTTTCGGATGTGGTAAAGCATGCACTAATAATATACGTGTATTTCTTCTGTCGTCGTCGAAATTTCTGTGTCATCGTCCATAATGATCACGATAACATTGAAGACAGAACTATCTTGCCCTGTCTCTCTATAGAGGACGTTAGCGATATTGCTGAGAAAATTAACTTTTCACACGATATATTAAGATGTTTCACTAAGTCATTCTTTTAAAGAATCAAGATCGTTTTGGTTTGAGATATCGCATTTTGGTTCCACGAGAAAATGTTTTTATGCGATTGGCCGTCACATTTTGTGTCGGGGCTGATATTTAATTTTTTTTACAGCTTTTGGATTGGAAAAAAATCAGGTTGATTACTATCACACATAAAGGACTTTTTTATGTAAACGTCACATATACTTTGAGAAATCGGATATGCAGGCGTTTGATATTAAAGCCTTTTTAAACAGATCATGAAAAAGATGTAAAGATATATAACTGAGTATAGAACAGTATACAGTTACGGGCCAAATGTGCCTTGTATGACAAATACTTCCTCCGCAACGGTTGCACGGTGACAGCCTCCAACAGTGGTAGCTTAATTCCATTGCTGACACTTCCCGAAAGTTACAAATTACTGGAAAAGGAAGTGGTATTTAAGAGATACATTGGCATCCGTTACGTTGGTAGTTTATCTGTGTTTCGTGGACGGTGATAATTACAGGTTGTCCAAAACTGGTAATTATCTGCTTCACGAGACTTCAACAAAGATAGCGCGTGACAAAGTTGACACCTGTCAAATAGAATGCTAATTTAGATCAATTGTTAGACATTCACAAATTATCGATCTATTTCGCTTTCCAATAATTATAGGTTGATTTTGACAACTTTGTGTCAATCTTTACAATCGCAGTTTATATAATCGACAAGATTTGCCTCAACGGGCATACGTTAGTGCGCATCCGCGTGTCACCATAGTTTTCAGGTATGGGTAATTACAGATTATTTTCTCAATGCAGTATACTTATCTGGTATACGATTATTTTTAAACCTCTTCAAATGTTGGTAAACAAAACGTAATTAATCAGAAGTTGATACAAAAGAAAACTGCCTATGATGAAACATCGTGGCAGAATACGATTTCATTTGGGACTGCATGGGTTCATATGAATAACATCCGGTTTTGTTGAACTGCTTGAATCTCCACTCCAAGTCTGTAATTAAGATATTCTCCGTTCTTTCTCAAATGAACATTCCCCATAGGCCAACTTAATCGAAGGATTTTGGAAAGTGTCCTATTGATAATTATAATAAGAATGAAAATCTATTTCACAAATAGTCCTGGTAAGCACACCTTATCTGTATGATTTAAATATAGTATATAGGTTTCAATTTTCTTTTCTGGAATCGTTACTGTATCTGAAATTACAGAGAATAGTAAAGATGAAGAACATATATGTGGTAAATATTCAACGCATTTTTTCCTGAATTTTAAAGAGACGCTGATATTTTATGACCTCTGGAGCAGTGGGTACCCTTTTTTCGGCATCTTCGAAAATATGCCAGCCTATCGCATAACAAGGCTTTGTAAGGTCTCTGCATGGAGTTGTAACGCTGTAGATGGCAATAATTCAAACAACTCCTCCCAGAAGTAGGATTCAGATGATACAATTAAGTCTGCAACGTTATTAGTCGAACATGATGATACATTTACCGCGCTTACTCATACTATCCACCAAAATCCTCACACCAGTTATCCAAATTTCCGACGGTAGAACCCCCGGCTGAGACAGATAATGTGCCTACCAGTTTGAAAGTAATCACAGCCGGCATGGAATTTAATCGTTACGTGAATTGTCGGTTTCTGGTGATTACGTTAGCTAAAATTATTCTGTCAAGGTAGTGTTGATGTAGTAATTTCCTTCTCCATTCGCTCGGCTTCATTAGCCCAATTTAATATCACATTCGCTTCTTTTAAACTGCAGGGCTTTAAAAATGCTTATCGCTAATATTGTCGGGGTTTCCCTCCTCCTGTATTATAAAATGCTCGGAACACAAACTTTATAAAAAGTTGAGCAGGTTTCTAATGCATTGTATCATGCAACTTGCAGGACTACATCCACTTTTAGTGAGTCCGATTGCTGAGAGAGTTTCTCGAACTACTATTAAAGATGTTCCAACTCACAAAACAGAACTCCAAGCTATCATGCAACGTATTTTGAACTGCCGAGAGTGGGTGCAGCCAATCACATTTGCTAGTTCAAACTCCTTTATTTTCGCTAATAGGTAGTTTAAAATCCCGCTTAAGTAGTTCAGATGTCATGATGTTTACTCCAACATAAACGAAAGTCACATTGACGCACTGAGCGGCATGGAGCGAGAAAGAACTACAGATTTCCACAGAAATCACTTTCTGGATGTTATACCGAAGTTGAATATCTATAACAGAGTATAGTATAGTCTTTCCTTAGTGAAGGTGCTTTCATTTAAAACTTAAAAAAACTCTTCCATTAATTAAACTCCTGAAGGCAAGAATCCCAAAGACCTTCAAATGAATGTGACGACTCTCAGTAACATTCTGCATCGGGTACCTAAACACACCGTCCCAACCATAGAGGACATCAAATCACATTTAGGAGGACCTTGAATAATGCTATAGATTTATGTCCCTTTACCTTGGAAAGACATAACCAGTATTTCGAAAAATTTCTCAACACTGTCAGAAGGATTTTGTCCAATTGGCTACATATTTTTGCATATAGACTTGACGGGCTCAAAGATGTTGGGTCGAATTGAGAAATTTGAGGTCGAATTGAGAAATTGTCCCTTACTGTGGTAAAACAACTAGAATATATCGCAGTACAATAGGATGAGTCTAAGTTTGAAAGACCGTAGGCAGTGGGTATACGTTCCTATCCAATAACAAGGCGTTCTTACGTCTCAACGTGGAGTTATATTACTTGATGGTTGGTGAAGCTATTATAGTTTCCAATATACTACAAGCCACTACTCTCAGAAGTAGAATTCAGACGACAATATTAACGGTATTTTCGTTATTTTGGGATTATCTATCATAGTATAGCACAGATTGTAGTGCTGAAAATTGGTCGAGTCCATTGCGGGAATCGAACTAGCTATCACTAGAGTAAGGCACCCACATGCCAGCACTATATTTCGGCGATCTAACCCACTTGGCCAACGGGCCTCCCACAAGAATAGGAGGTAGCATACCAGCAGTCCTGAGAGCAAACATACAGTACCCCTCTGATGACCGTAATTACACAGCTCCTATAGCTGAATACATAGGAAGATATTTTTTTATTTGATTTGGAAAGATATTACCATCCATTGTATGCAGATTTGTCGACGCACTGTGCATGCCATATATAATGGGATATTCCTCACAGTGGAACTTCGGTGGAGACAGATATTGTGCAGCGAGGGCCGACTAGGATTTAACCGTTACAAAGTTTGATTGTAGGTTTCTGGTGATTAGCTTAGTTAAGGGTCCGAGAGACATAGCCAGAGGCTCACTATACACCTCTTATCTTCTTGCTTAATTACTCGATAAGCTTTTGACCAATTTTATCATATTATATATTTTCTGAAACCTGTTCTTGTGGAGAAACTGGATATTATTATGATTTCACGTTTATTTCAAGAATAAATACTTTACACAGCTTTGAACAGAAGTATTTTCGAAAAGTATACCCAATTGGCTTTATGTAAACTGAAAAGGCTTAATAAAAGGCACGTAAGCAAACCTTCAGCCAGTCTCTACTGCATTGTATTGTATTATGCAACTTAGTTGTCAAGAGAGCTATCTACGAACTGTACAAAAGCACCAAATGTGTAGTTTGTCTCAAGCCGTTTATTGGATATTTTGGTTACATCGTCCCAATGCATCATAACCACGGTTGAACTGAAGACAGAACTGTCATGGAATGTCTCTCTGAAGGACGACAACGGCGAATCGTGGGAGCGTATACAATGTATTCCAGCTATAGTACATTTTATAATTAATATCATCGTTGACTGAGCCTTCTGGTTCTGAACGTCTGCCTCGAAAATGTGGTAATAAATTGCAAATTGGAAATGGACATCGCATCCATATATATCTGTCCCTCTAAAGTTAAACATTAAAGGAAAGCATATGCAAGTATTTGTAAGATACATTGGAATCTGTAATGTTGGTGGTTTACCTGTGTTTCGTGAACAGAGATAATTACGGGTTGTCCAAAACTGATAATTATCCGCTTCCCGAACGGAGATAGCGAATTTGACACCTGTCAAATAGAAAGCTATTTAAAAAATATTCTATTCTCGTTTTCAATAATTATAGGTTGCTCTCGGCAATATTGTGTCAGTCTATACAACCGAATGTTATACAATCGGTCAAAATACATAGTTCACATCCGCGTGTCACCATATTTTTCAAGAATTCCTAATTACAGATTATCTGAGATTCTCAAGATGGTGCGTAATTAGCCAGGTGGTGATGGTTTCTTAACCCATATTGGGATGTTAGTAAACGACACATATTTAAGCAGAAGTGTATCCAAATGACACAAAGAATATCCCATACAAATGGTGTACTGCACTACAGCGTTATAGTGATTAAATATGTTGGAAACCCAGCAGATCATTTGTATGTTGTTCGGTATCCGGATGGCCGATAGCCTGTATTCCGAAATTGATTCCTGCCGGGTCGTAGAAAAGGATATGTTACGTTTACATACGAAAAACGCCTTTGTGTGTTTTTTTTAACTCTAAAACCTGCCAAATAACATTTTTCTTGAAGATTACACACTGAAATATCCCCTTCGAAAAAACTGAGATGTTCACTTGCACAAAAATGGAGATATGATTGATCCTTTACTCTCTTATTTCATTATGGTATGTATTCAGTCAAACGGAGAACAGTTTTATTCTGTTTGCCCACTGATTGCAGCCCGGCTGGTTACCCTGCTGTGCTCGGCACACACCCTCTCCCCACCTCTCGCCACCTCGTGCCTCCTGTCCTGATATGAAGTGTAATAAAAGACGATCAGTCATTTCGAGCTCAGTACTACCGCAATTCCACCAAGAAGGTTGTCGCTCATTTAATTGCAAGGTCCTTATCGCCATAGTTTCACAGAGATAACCCAACAGTTGGGGGAAATACATCCATACTTCCAAAATCAGCTAATCATATCTCAGTCGAAATGGAACCAAGAAATCCATCGAAGAAGCCTAGGCTAGAGACAACGAAGTCTGACTTTGAGAAGGAAAACGCAGAAAGAAAAGTTGGTCATGTTACTAGCAGGACGAGTGTTGAACAGAGCTATTCTGAAAACAACTGTACGTCCACTACCCACCCAAGCGACCAAGACGATCTCAACAGAAGCAAAGACACCTTGTCCAAGAGAGGGAAGAGACGCTTCATCGAGTCTTCTTTATCCGAACCCGAAGTTCTAGAGATGAGGGGCAAGATAAACGAGAGAGAACGACAGCGGATGCACGATTTAAATTCCGCCATGGACTCGTTGAGGGAGGTGATTCCGTATACGAACGGACCTTCCATCCGTAAACTATCCAAGATTGCTACTCTTCAAGTGGCTAGGAGTTACATTGTCTCTTTGACGCAGAATTTGGAGGAGATGAAGCAACTAGTTGGAAACATTTACCAGAGTAACACTCATCATCAACGACCGCAGGATTTGACTCGATTAGCCACCCCTACCCCTCTCTACAATACCTCGTCCAGCGCCAATGGTACATTTGTAAACAGTTTACCCCATCTCTCAGCTGCTCACCGCATTCTACCAGCAGGACTTCACCTTCCTGGTTACTCTCATCTGGGAGTTCATGAATTCCCCAGGCCTCACGGTCTCAACGATGTTCTAGCACACCGTAAACCTATTGCAAGAGTGTTCCCTAGCAAGCTGTGCCCGTGTTGCCCAGAAATTAGCAGAGTATCACCCTTAGCTTTCTCAGGAGGCAAGTCCAGTGAACTTATCGCTCTTGGAGATATGGAAAATGATAAACGTTGATATGATATGAATAATTTATTTGATATTTATTGAACCCATAAGTGTTTGATGTACTCCATCAAGCTTGATTAATTCCAAAGGATTTATTGTACTTCTGACAATGACAATTCTCAACTGCTGGATTTGGAAAATATCAATTATCCCGTGTTTGCGTTGGGTATCATTGATTTAAATGACTTGGGGACATAGTATTTATTTTATATAATGTTGTTAAAAACGAAGTCGAACTATTGATTATGAATTGATGAATGTGTTATGAATTTCAACCAGTCACTGATCCTTGTATGCTATTGAGAGCGAACTAAATTAAAGTTTAATGACAAATTTAATGACATGAATATAAATTTAAGAGTTGATACAATTTTTTATATCTGTAAATAAATGATTCACAGTTTAAAACACGTATCGTGTTGTCATTTCCACGTATTCGTGTATCAGCAAACTCATCAGAGACATACATGCTGTTAACATTATTTACTTTGCTCAGTGTGCAGGGGCATATGTGCAATTTGATAAGAGGATATCACGGTGTTGCATTACTCACATAACTTACATATGTTATATGTATTTTTTCGGATGTGGTAAAGCATGCACTAATAATATACGTGTATTTCTTCTGTCGTCGTCGAAATTTCTGTGTCATCGTCCATAATGATCACGATAACATTGAAGACAGAACTATCTTGCCCTGTCTCTCTATAGAGGACGTTAGCGATATTGCTGAGAAAATTAACTTTTCACACGATATATTAAGATGTTTCACTAAGTCATTCTTTTAAAGAATCAAGATCGTTTTGGTTTGAGATATCGCATTTTGGTTCCACGAGAAAATGTTTTTATGCGATTGGCCGTCACATTTTGTGTCGGGGCTGATATTTAATTTTTTTTACAGCTTTTGGATTGGAAAAAAATCAGGTTGATTACTATCACACATAAAGGACCTTTTTTATGTAAACGTCACATATACTTTGAGAAATCGGATATGCAGGCGTTTGATATTAAAGCCTTTTTAAACAGATCATGAAAAAGATGTAAAGATATATAACTGAGTATAGAACAGTATACAGTTACGGGCCAAATGTGCCTTGTATGACAAATACTTCCTCCGCAACGGTTGCACGGTGACAGCCTCCAACAGTGGTAGCTTAATTCCATTGCTGACACTTCCCGAAAGTTACAAATTACTGGAAAAGGAAGTGGTATTTAAGAGATACATTGGCATCCGCTACGTTGGTAGTTTATCTGTGTTTCGTGGACGGTGATAATTACAGGTTGTCCAAAACTGGTAATTATCTGCTTCACGAGACTTCAACAAAGATAGCGCGTGACAAAGTTGACACCTGTCAAATAGAATGCTAATTTAGATCAATTGTTAGACATTCACAAATTATCGATCTATTTCGCTTTCCAATAATTATAGGTTGATTTTGACAACTTTGTGTCGATCACAAACTGTATAAAAAGTTGAGCAGGTTTCTAATGCATTGTATCATGCAACTTGCAGGACTACATCCACTTTTAGTGAGTCCGATTGCTGAGAGAGTTTCTCGAACTACTATTAAAGATGTTCCAACTCACAAAACAGAACTCCAAGCTATCACGTAACGTATTTAGAACTGCCGAGAGCGGGTGCAGTCAATTTTCAGCCACATTTGCTAGTTCAAACTCCTTTATTTTCGCTAATAGGTAGTTTAAAATCCCGCTTAAGTAGTTCAGATGTCATGATGTTTACTCCAACATAAACGAAAGTCACATTGACGCACTGAGCGGCATGGAGCGAGAAAGAACTACAGATTTCCACAGAAATCACTTTCTGGATGTTATACCGAAGTTGAATATCTATAACAGAGTATAGTATAGTCTTTCCTTAGTGAAGGTGCTTTCATTTAAAACTTAAAAAAACTCTTCCATTAATTAAACTCCTGAAGGCAAGAATCCCAAAGACCTTCAAATGAATGTGACGACTCTCAGTAACATTCTGCATCGGGTACCTAAACACACCGTCCCAACCATAGAGGACATCAAATCACATTTAGGAGGACCTTGAATAATGCTATAGATTTATGTCCCTTTACCTTGGAAAGACATAACCAGTATTTCGAAAAATTTCTCAACACTGTCAGAAGGATTTTGTCCAATTGGCTACATATTTTTGCATATAGACTTGACGGGCTCAAAGATGTTGGGTCGAATTGAGAAATTTGAGGTCGAATTGAGAAATTGTCCCTTACTGTGGTAAAACAACTAGAATATATCGCAGTACAATAGGATGAGTCTAAGTTTGAAAGACCGTAGGCAGTGGGTATACGTTCCTATCCAATAACAAGGCGTTCTTACGTCTCAACGTGGAGTTATATTACTTGATGGTTGGTGAAGCTATTATAGTTTCCAATATACTACAAGCCACTACTCTCAGAAGTAGAATTCAGACGACAATATTAACGGTATTTTCGTTATTTTGGGATTATCTATCATAGTATAGCACAGATTGTAGTGCTGAAAATTGGTTGAGTCCATTGCGGGAATCGAACTAGCTATCACTAGAGTAAGGCACCCACATGCCAGCACTATATTTCGGCGATCTAACCCACTTGGCCAACGGGCCTCCCACAAGAATAGGAGGTAGCATACCAGCAGTCCTGAGAGCAAACATACAGTACCCCTCTGATGACCGTAATTACACAGCTCCTATAGCTGAATACATAGGAAGATATTTTTTTATTTGATTTGGAAAGATATTACCATCCATTGTATGCAGATTTGTCGACGCACTGTGCATGCCATATATAATGGGATATTCCTCACAGTGGAACTTCGGTGGAGACAGATATTGTGCAGCGAGGGCCGACTAGGATTTAACCGTTACAAAGTTTGATTGTAGGTTTCTGGTGATTAGCTTAGTTAAGGGTCCGAGAGACATAGCCAGAGGCTCACTATACACCTCTTATCTTCTTGCTTAATTACTCGATAAGCTTTTGACCAATTTTATCATATTATATATTTTCTGAAACCTGTTCTTGTGGAGAAACTGGATATTATTATGATTTCACGTTTATTTCAAGAATAAATACTTTACACAGCTTTGAACAGAAGTATTTTCGAAAAGTATACCCAATTGGCTTTATGTAAACTGAAAAGGCTTAATAAAAGGCACGTAAGCAAACCTTCAGCCAGTCTCTACTGCATTGTATTGTATTATGCAACTTAGTTGTCAAGAGAGCTATCTACGAACTGTACAAAAGCACCAAATGTGTAGTTTGTCTCAAGCCGTTTATTGGATATTTTGGTTACATCGTCCCAATGCATCATAACCACGGTTGAACTGAAGACAGAACTGTCATGGAATGTCTCTCTGAAGGACGACAACGGCGAATCGTGGGAGCGTATACAATGTATTCCAGCTATAGTACATTTTATAATTAATATCATCGTTGACTGAGCCTTCTGGTTCTGAACGTCTGCCTCGAAAATGTGGTAATAAATTGCAAATTGGAAATGGACATCGCACCCATATATATCTGTCCCTCTAAAGTTAAACATTAAAGGAAAGCATATGCAAGTATTTGTAAGATACATTGGAATCTGTAATGTTGGTGGTTTACCTGTGTTTCGTGAACAGAGATAATTACGGGTTGTCCAAAACTGATAATTATCCGCTTCCCGAACGGAGATAGCGAATTTGACACCTGTCAAATAGAAAGCTATTTAAAAAATATTCTATTCTCGTTTTCAATAATTATAGGTTGCTCTCGGCAATATTGTGTCAGTCTATACAACCGAATGTTATACAATCGGTCAAAATACATAGTTCACATCCGCGTGTCACCATATTTTTCAAGAATTCCTAATTACAGATTATCTGAGATTCTCAAGATGGTGCGTAATTAGCCAGGTGGTGATGGTTTCTTAACCCATATTGGGATGTTAGTAAACGACACATATTTAAGCAGAAGTGTATCCAAATGACACAAAGAATATCCCATACAAATGGTGTACTGCACTACAGCGTTATAGTGATTAAATATGTTGGAAACCCAGCAGATCATTTGTATGTTGTTCGGTATCCGGATGGCCGATAGCCTGTATTCCGAAATTGATTCCTGCCGGGTCGTAGAAAAGGATATGTTACGTTTACATACGAAAAACGCCTTTGTGTGTTTTTTTTAACTCTAAAACCTGCCAAATAACATTTTTCTTGAAGATTACACACTGAAATATCCCCTTCGAAAAAACTGAGATGTTCACTTGCACAAAAATGGAGATATGATTGATCAAACTGTTCCCCCGGCTTATTTTGGTATTTTTGGGGCATTTTCATGGAGGATTTTCTCCTGTAGCAAAAATATGACACCTCAAACCAAAACCATTCGTGGTTCTTTTCAATAAACAAAACTCCTAATATATTGTGTGACAAAATTATTTTGGTTTGAGATGTCACATTTTTGCTAAAAGAGAAAATCTTCATTGTAAATGCCTCAAAAATATCATATCGGGCTAAGGAGCACATTTTGATCAATCATATATCAATCATATGTACCGGAGCATCACAATTTTTTCCTTGTCTACTATCACACACAAGGGAGTTTTTCCCGCATTGTCGTTACATATTCTTTGCCTCATATGAATATGGTGACAGAGCAAGACACTTTTCGGGGATTGATGTTTGTAACACCAGTCTAGCAGGCATCATTGAAAACTGTTGATCGCTTCTCTCTTGCGGGAACCTAGCCTATGTTTACGTGTACTATGATTTTTTTTAATTTGGTACTCATGCTGTTATACGAATTAGGTCGTTAGATTATGGACGCGGAAATTCTCTTATGGACGACAGCTGGATATAGAAGGACGGACTAGACGCTTGTATTCTATGGGATTATCCATTTTAAGAGTTTGGAAAAATATATTATTATACGATTGTACTGAACTGATAGAACATTTCCTTCCCTCAGTATTCCCACGGGAAAATGCCATATTTTGGGACTTACTCTATCGCAGTCTATAATATCAGCTGCCCCTTCATCAACCCTATCCTATGGACGGACTCTTGTGATCCAGACCGTCCCAATATCTATCGACGTGGAAAAGGGATAGAGAAGATCAGAGACAACCATCTTATAATAGTAGATGATCCAATATCCATTTGTCATGTTGATCGAGAAATTGTATACGGGTTAAGCGCGAACATTTTCTTTCAAACGCAGCGATGTACTTCCTTCCACGCGTAGGCGTAGGGAGGCGTAGGGATTTTGGCGAATAGTGTCGTATGGTATCCTGTGAAAGTCCCAATCCGTACCGCAAACTCGGGCCGTTGCATTTTCAGTATATATCAAAAGCCTTCTAGTCTACAATGTAAGTATGCAGATATAGAATAAGATGGTTAATACAGCAATTTTTGTTTTCTAGTATTTGAAACCATTTTGTCCCAGCACCAGAGTAAAGAGAGCAAGTTCTGAAACATATTTTCACTTTGGACACATACATAATGTCTTTCGACATCACTCAGTCAAACTATTCCAAGAAAACCGCCCATCTTCACATCAGACGTTATTGTTACAGATCAAGCCTGGAGTGTCCCTTTCGATTTGTGAGGGTCTTTCTATACAATTTTCTCATAATCGATTCTCCACTATAACCATTCTGGCTTAGGATCACTTTCTCAATTAATGAATGATACAAGCTCTTCTATGCAGTGATATGAGCATCGAATTTTCACTGAATTAGTGACACCCATGACAAATCTGTGAAATTACAAGCGTCTAGTCCGTCATTCATAATCCAGCCGTCGTCCATTAGAGAATATCCGCGTCCATAATGAAAAGACCTATTCCATTTTCCATATAACAGTATTAGCACCAAATTCAAAAAGACAATCATAGTATACATAAACATAGGCTTGTTTCCTGCAAGAGAGAAGCGGTCAACAGTTTTCAATGATGCCGGCAAGACATCATGATGTTCCAGAAATATCAAATCCGTACCGCTGATCAGTATTCTTAATCCATAATATTCGTTATAGAGTCGTCATCTAAAAATGATGTACCTCAGTCACGCTTTGATTGTGACTGTTCATATGAGTACCATGGGGATCTTGAAGTACATGGGCTCATACGGCCCCTAGCCCCGGGTTAAGCGGAATTAGACACATGTTACGAAACGTAGCGCCATAGTTCTTGCACGCTACGTTCGTATTTTGCTATCAGCATGCGATATGTATCGCCAAATTTGAGAAACTTTGAGTGGAGGCGCTTGATGGAATAGCCCTGTTTTATAAGTTTCTGCAACAATGCTTTGTGACGTTGATTAAAGTCGTCACATTTAACACAGGATCTAGCAAATGCTACTAGGCGAGATATGTATACGCCATATACAGGTCCCACTGGAATATTACTGTCCAGAAAGGGATAGTTTACGATGTCGAAATTGTAATCATCTCTTTTGTCATAAAGTCGACGAGAGAGAATGTCCGCTGTAGACACTGTTAATGTCCAAACGCCCGTTAATGTCCAAATTGGACATTAACACGCAGCGAGTGCGTGTTAATGTCCTAAGTTTGGACATTAACCGCCTCTTATTGTCCTAGGGCAAATTTGGACATTAGCGGTCGACCTGCAACTGATTTTTTTTTCAATATGTACAAGTTGCGTCTTAATGTCCTAACAGTCCATAGTCCGTAGTTCGTTTTTTACTAATTCAATATCTTGTGGTCATATCGATTCCTCGCAGTGTAAGATGGATATATGAACATGGGCTGTAGTCTCACAAAGCGATTTCGCCCTGTCTTGGTGTTTTTAAATGTTTTCTTGTGTTCATTAACAGTCCATACTCCGTAGTCCGTAGTTCGTTTTTTCACTAATTCAATATCTGTGGTCATATCGATTCCTCGTAGTGCAAGATGGATGTATTAACACAGGTTGTAGTCTCGCAAAGCGATTTCGCTGTGTCTTGGTGTTTTTTCAATGCTTTCTTGTGCTCATTAAAAGTTCATAGTCCGTAGTTCGTTTTTTCACTAATTCAATATCTTGTGGTAACTTACCAAATGGAACGCTGCATACGTACTTTCAGTTTCTTCAAAACGACGCGCGATCAACACATTTCTTGTAGGCGCGCGCTAAATGGTCTCAATGAAATTTTGGAACAGAGGCGGGACTGTTTTAGGACAATAACAGTCGAAGTGATACATATCGACCGCTAATGTCCAAAGTTTGGACGATAACATTCATGCTGGCGTCTTATTGTCCTACGTGGGACATTAACACGCACTCGTTGCGTGTTAATGTCCAATTTGGACATTAACGGGCGTTTGGACATTAACAGTGTCTACAAGGGTGCTAGATGCTACGTCGGGCTCACCCGTGACAAAGAGTGTAAATGTACTTTCAAACAGTTGAAAATGAACCATTAAGAGCCAGCTGAGCTTTGAAAAGCTCGACGATAAACAGAAAATACAGCATATTTACCTGTTGATATTTTGGATTCTCGAACTATGTCACTCTGACGTCGATATGGCGATATTAATGAAGATATTATAGAGGATAACTTTGAATGCGACGCTCTACAGATATTTTGTGGTCATCGATTGGAGTGCAACTTTTAAATATACGGAAGTCCTTGCTACCTGCTGAGCGTGACGTGTTCCAGCGATCTGGTTTTCGTTCCTCGAATCGTTTGATGTGGAAAGGGCACGGTGCACTTTTTGTCTTATAACAAAGGTGAAATAACGGGACAAGTCATTTTGGTACAAGACCGTGGATTCCCCGGGGTTTGATTTTGTCCTACTGACCAGAATTCTGTCGGCTTGGTCGGCTTTGTTTGCTCAGCAGGTCAAGGTCGTGTTCTTCGAAACCCATTGGATGTAGGCTACTGGAATACAACAATTTAACTTGAGATAACTGTTTATGCTATGATGGCTTTGACTATCTGTGAAAACATAGCTCTGACAATGCACCGTATTAAAATGGCTTTACATGGCGCATGGTCAGAGCTGTGTTTTATAGATACTCGAACCCCTTAGGATAAACTGATATCTCAATTGAAAACTGCTTAATTTCCAAGTCTCCCGCTGGTTTGGTTCATCAACCATTTTGAGTAAAACCCTGCCATCTTCACACCCACAAAAACAGATACGCTGCACGAACAGCGAACCAATAGTGACAACCCCATAAAAATGTCCAACGAAATATATCGGTACAGTAAATCGGCTGAGCGCATGAATATGATTCCCCTAATATAGAGTGAGTGAGTGAATAGGGTTTAACGTCGCTTTCAACATTTGTTCAGCTATATCACGACGGGGAAGGGAAGGAAGGGAAGGGGGAGAGGCGGGGAAACCTACTTGTAACAGAGCAGATCTAATGCTGCCATTTTATAGTGCTGTCCCACTGAAATATCATGCCGTAGGCAGACATGACACCCCACTCAGTCACATTATACTGACACCGAGCGAACCAGACCTTGTTCTATCCTCTTAATGCTGAGCGTAAGCGAGGGAGCAACAAGTTCCATTTTGCAAGTCTTAGGTATGACCCGGCCTGGGATCGAATCCAGTACCTACCGCTTACGAGGCCGACGATCTAACCATTAGACAACCGCAGTGCGGTCCCCCTAATATAGAGCGTTCGCTATGACTTGATACGTCAGGAAGACGGGTTTTTCTACCGAACACAGAAAAAAACAGTACATCCAACCCATTGTTTTCCTAAATACAGTGGCGGAAATAAGATTTTCAGATTTCAGATTCAGATTTGCTTTATTGACGTAGACATAATTGTCTCTTGTCATATACATGATATACACTGGTGACTCGGTGGAACAGCCAAATAAACACAAAGAAATTAATACAACGTTACAGCTGGATATGCAACATAATGTAGATGAGTAAGGATAAACTATAAATAAAGTTACAACATTGCTCGATCTCTTATCTGGAACGCCTCATAAATGTACTTTGCTAGGCGTTTCAGATTACCCGCTTATTTACTAGAGGGTAACTCTACTGATGTGTAAACGCTAGGGTTTTTCCAGAAATATGGTTTAATAGATATAGTTATAATTTCCTTATATAACGGACAAATAAGTAAAAAATGATATTGAACGTTCTACGGGAGTCAACTCCGAATTAGAATCTTGAACCAAGAAACTCAGTTGGAGGTAATGTGTCACAGTTTCAGCAAAACGTGGAAGCAGACGCCAAAATAATTCAACGGGAGTGACTGCTTTCTGTTGGGAATAACTGAGACAGGAACATTTTGACGTTGAATACTTAGACTGCATAGTCATTTGGCGATGATCTAGCTCTATGTATGTATACTCCGATGTATTACATTGCCCAATTAATTATTCACCATCCTTTTATTATATTTTGAAGATTTCTTGTTCCTAGTTCACCTGAGTGTATCGGAGTCTTTGTTTGCAATTACTCGTATTTTTCATGTATAGTCAATTGAAAATATATGTATAAATTGTGTAGTGAAATTTCTTTGGCAATAGTTAACTGAAGAAGATGTAAAGTCGCTGACAAGTTGCTATGCAATATACAAATTATAGATCAAAGCACACAAGTTGTAATCTCCCACATTTGTCTTATTTATATGTTATTAATTGCCGTAGCTCTTCTTGTTGGTGATGGAGGTTCAGTTGAGTGTAATCCATTTCGGATCAGTTAATCCGTGTCTTATCGCACGTGGCGACGCATAATCCGGTGACATACTCTGGGATCATTCATTTTAATATGAGCTTTTAATCGGTAGATTGGCCAGAAATTTGGATTCATGTCGCCTTCAATAGGGCTTCTTATTAATGATATTACCAACATGATAGGTAACAAAAATGAAAGAAATTGGGGCAAAACATCGTAACCGCTATTTTTAGAGCCACACACGGTCACCATTTTGACTTTCAACATATGTTGCAGCAAAATCTTACATGTCCGCCTTTTACGATTCCACAAAATCTATAATGCCCGCCGTTGCGGATATCGACGAACAGGTACGAGAATAGCTTTCTATTCATGAGGATTGTTTGGAGGATGTGATTTGTCTCACACTTGAGGAACAATTTACTTTCAAATAATCCCTAATATATTCGGTACTTTTCTAAGTTAGAAGACAACTGTTTTGTGAAATATCGGTTCTCGGAGATAAATGGTGATCAATGGGTTTTCATACCATCATCTCTTGAATACCATGTCACTGATAATCAAGTTGTAGCGGCAACATCGCCAACCATTCTTCTATTATTTCAAAACACAACGCTTGAACATAGATGAAAATTGCTTTATTGCTTGAATACATGAATTGCTTTATTGCTTGAATTTTCAAACAAAACTATCTGTTTTAGCACTAAGCGATGTAGATTATCCAATATGCATTTCATAAATACCCAATAACTTCTCAGTTATAGTCACAATTTGAGCGAACTGATGCACAGCCCACCAGAATGCTTCTTATCCGTTGTACTCTGGACGCCAATGCGGGTGTTCTCCATTGAACATAGCACTTCTCGGTATATGATTGATTGATTTCTTTGGTTTTGGGTATCTGTTCTCTTTTTGCAGCAATTTTGCCTTTGATGTTATTTAGTATACGCTGAAGCCCTTTGTTTTTCACTAAGGGGTTGCTCAAATAATATCGAATCTCCTTTTTTGGACTGAATCGTAGTTTCTGTAGCTTTTCTGGAGATTTACAGTTCTTCAGGCACGATTTGAGTGCTCCTTCTACTTTCCAAATACGGGGAACTATTTCGTGCGGAGCCAAGTCAACAACAGTCGTTTGGTCGAACGGTATTTCTGAAAGAGATGAATAAATATCATAACAATACACCAATGTAAAATTATAAAATTCTAAAATTCAAAGGACACAAGGTGATTGAAAGTGACGTTTAACCCTGAATGTCCTTTCCTATATAGCAGCGGGTAAACCAAAAAATTGCATTTTAATGTTCGATAACTTATGCGAAGATAGCAACAAAGTGCCATCAAACTGATATGTTTATAAAAACTCCAACCGAAATTTTGTTTCGATAGAGTAAATTTGTGACATTTGACAACTTTAGTCACTTGACACCTCACGATCAACCTAAATGCATATAGGAGTCAATACCTTTGCCTATTATACTTTCCGTACGTACCTTGTGTGTTAGCGGTATTACTGAGAACAGGTGTCTGGCACGTGTCACACTCAGTCCACACCACGGCAGGATCAAGTTGTACATCCGAAAAGTAACGGGGTAATTTACTTGCTTTATTTGTCATCCTTAAAAGAAAAAAAAAGAAATATTATTGAGATTGAATCAGCTGCCAAATGTTATAATTGTGAAAATTTCATTGAAGCAAATATTTCCGTTTTGTATAATCG
This sequence comes from Hanleya hanleyi, assembly GCA_036873755.1. NCBI lineage: Eukaryota > Metazoa > Mollusca > Polyplacophora > Lepidopleurida > Hanleyidae > Hanleya > Hanleya hanleyi. Next base: position 22,787 of record JAVTVY010021681.1, read on the forward strand.
AGAATTCAGCTGCAAATCTAAATGGAAATAATGATAGGGTGCTAGATGCTACGTCGGGCTCACCCGTGACAAAGAGTGTAAATGTACTTTCAAACAGTTGAAAATGAACCATTAAGAGCCAGCTGAGCTTTGAAAAGCTCGACGATAAACAGAAAATACAGCATATTTACCTGTTGATATTTTGGATTCTCGAACTATGTCACTCTGACGTCGATATGGCGATATTAATGAAGATATTATAGAGGATAACTTTGAATGCGACGCTCTACAGATATTTTGTGGTCATCGATTGGAGTGCAACTTTTAAATATACGGAAGTCCTTGCTACCTGCTGAGCGTGACGTGTTCCAGCGATCTGGTTTTCGTTCCTCGAATCGTTTGATGTGGAAAGGGCACGGTGCACTTTTTGTCTTATAACAAAGGTGAAATAACGGGACAAGTCATTTTGGTACAAGACCGTGGATTCCCCGGGGTTTGATTTTGTCCTACTGACCAGAATTCTGTCGGCTTGGTCGGCTTTGTTTGCTCAGCAGGTCAAGGTCGTGTTCTTCGAAACCCATTGGATGTAGGCTACTGGAATACAACAATTTAACTTGAGATAACTGTTTATGCTATGATGGCTTTGACTATCTGTGAAAACATAGCTCTGACAATGCACCGTATTAAAATGGCTTTACATGGCGCATGGTCAGAGCTGTGTTTTATAGATACTCGAACCCCTTAGGATAAACTTATATCTCAATTGAAAATTGCTTAATTTCCAAGTCTCCCGCTGGTTTGGTTCATCAAACATTTTGAGTAAAACCCTGCCATCTTCACACCAACAAAAACAGATACGCTGCACGAACAGCGAACCAATAGTGACAACCCCATAAAAATGTCCAACGAAATATATCGGTACAGTAAATCGGCTGAGCGCATGAATATGATTCCCCTAATATAGAGTGAGTGAGTGAATAGGGTTTAACGTCGCTTTCAACATTTGTTCAGCTATATCACGACGGGGAAGGGAAGGAATGGAAGGGGGAGAGGCGGGGAAACCTACTTGTAACAGAGCAGATCTAATGCTGCCATTTTATAGTGCTGTCCCACTGAAATATCATGCCGTAGGCAGACATGACACCCCACTCAGTCACATTATACTGACACCGAGCGAACCAGACCTTGTTCTATCCTCTTAATGCTGAGCGTAAGCGAGGGAGCAACAAGTTCCATTTTTCAAGTCTTAGGTATGACCCGGCCTGGGATCGAATCCAGTACCTACCGCTTACGAGGCCGACGATCTAACCATTAGACCACCGCAGTGCGGTCCCCCTAATATAGAGCGTTCGCTATGACTTGATACGTCAGGAAGACGGGTTTTTCTACCGAACACAGAAAAAAACAGTACATCCAACCCATTGTTTTCCTAAATACAGTGGCGGAAATAAGATTTTCAGATTTCAGATTCAGATTTGCTTTATTGACGTAGACATAATTGTCTCTTGTCATATACATGATATACACTGGTGACTCGGTGGAACAGCCAAATAAACACAAAGAAATTAATACAACGTTACAGCTGGATATGCAACATAATGTAGATGAGTAAGGATAAACTATAAATAAAGTTACAACATTGCTCGATCTCTTATCTGGAACGCCTCATAAATGTACTTTGCTAGGCGTTTCAGATTACCCGCTTATTTACTAGAGGGTAACTCTACTGATGTGTAAACGCTAGGGTTTTTCCAGAAATATGGTTTAATAGATATAGTTATAATTTCCTTATATAACGGACAAATAAGTAAAAAATGATACTGAACGTTCTACGGGAGTCAACTCCGAATTAGAATCTTGAACCAAGAAACTCAGTTGGAGGTAATGTGTCACAGTTTCAGCAAAACGTGGAAGCAGACGCCAAAATAATTCAACGGGAGTGACTGCTTTCTGTTGGGAATAACTGAGACAGGAACATTTTGACGTTGAATACTTAGACTGCATAGTCATTTGGCGATGATCTAGCTCTATGTATGTATACTCCGATGTATTACATTGCCCAATTAATTATTCACCATCCTTTTATTATATTTTGAAGATTTCTTGTTCCTAGTTCACCTGAGTGTATCGGAGTCTTTGTTTGCAATTACTCGTATTTTTCATGTATAGTCAATTGAAAATATATGTATAAATTGTGTAGTGAAATTTCTTTGGCAATAGTTAACTGAAGAAGATGTAAAGTCGCTGACAAGTTGCTATGCAATATACAAATTATAGATCAAAGCACACAAGTTGTAATCTCCCACATTTGTCTTATTTATTTGTTATTAATTGCCGTAGCTCTTCTTGTTGGTGATGGAGGTTCAGTTGAGTGTAATCCATTTCGGATCAGTTAATCCGTGTCTTATCGCACGTGGCGACGCATAATCCGGTGACATACTCTGGGATCATTCATTTTAATATGAGCTTTTAATCGGTAGATTGGCCAGAAATTTGGATTCATGTCGCCTTCAATAGGGCTTCTTATTAATGATATTACCAACATGATAGGTAACAAAAATGAAAGAAATTGGGGCAAAACATCGTAACCGCTATTTTTAGAGCCACACACGGTCACCATTTTGACTTTCAACATATGTTGCAGCAAAATCTTACATGTCCGCCTTTTACGATTCCACAAAAACTATAATGCCCGCCGTTGCGGATATCGACGAACAGGTACGAGAATAGCTTTCTATTCATGAGGATTGTTTGGAGGATGTGATTTGTCTCACACTTGAGGAACAATTTACTTTCAAATAATCCCTAATATATTCGGTACTTTTCTAAGTTAGAAGACAACTGTTTTGTGAAATATCGGTTCTCGGAGATAAATGGTGATCAATGTCACTGATAATCAAGTTGTAGCGGCAACATCGCCAACCATTCTTCTATTATTTCAAATCACAACGCTTGAACATAGATGAAAATTGCTTTATTGCTTGAATACATGAATTGCTTTATTGCTTGAATTTTCAAACAAAACTATCTGTTTTAGCACTAAGCGATGTAGATTATCCAATATGCATTTCATAAATACCCAATAACTTCTCAGTTATAGTCACAATTTGAGCGAACTGATGCACAGCCCACCAGAATGCTTCTTATCCGTTGTACTCTGGACGCCAATGCGGGTGTTCTCCATTGAACATAGCACTTCTCGGTATATGATTGATTGATTTCTTTGGTTTTGGGTATCTGTTCTCTTTTTGCAGCAATTTTGCCTTTGATGTTATTTAGTATACGCTGAAGCCCTTTGTTTTTCACTAAGGGGTTGCTCAAATAATATCGAATCTCCTTTTTTGGACTGAATCGTAGTTTCTGTAGCTTTTCTGGAGATTTACAGTTCTTCAGGCACGATTTGAGTGCTCCTTCTACTTTCCAAATACGGGGAACTATTTCGTGCGGAGCCAAGTCAACAACAGTCGTTTGGTCGAACGGTATTTCTGAAAGAGATGAATAAATATCATAACAATACACCAATGTAAAATTATAAAATTCTAAAATTCAAAGGACACAAGGTGATTGAAAGTGACGTTTAACCCTGAATGTCCTTTCCTATATAGCAGCGGGTAAACCAAAAAATTGCATTTTAATGTTCGATAACTTATGCGAAGATAGCAACAAAGTGCCATCAAACTGATATGTTTATAAAAACTCAAACCGAAATTTTGTTTCGATAGAGTAAATTTGTGACATTTGACAACTTTAGTCACTTGACACCTCACGATCAACCTAAATGCATATAGGAGTCAATACCTTTGCCTATTATACTTTCCGTACGTACCTTGTGTGTTAGCGGTACTACTGAGAACAGGTGTCTGGCACGTGTCACACTCAGTCCACACCACGGCAGGATCAAGTTGTACATCCGAAAAGTAACGGGGTAATTTACTTGCTTTATTTGTCATCCTTAAAAGAAAAAAAAAGAAATATTATTGAGATTGAATCAGCTGCCAAATGTTATAATTGTGAAAATTTCATTGAAGCAAATATTTCCGTTTTGTATAATCGAGAATTCAGCTGCAAATCTAAATGGAAATAATGATAGGGTGCTAGATGCTACGTCGGGCTCAGCCGTGACAAAGAGTGTAAATGTACTTTCAAACAGTTGAAAATGAACCATTAAGAGCCAGCTGAGCTTTGAAAAGCTCGACGATAAACAGAAAATACAGCATATTTACCTGTTGATATTTTGGATTCTCGAACTATGTCACTCTGACGGCGATATGGCGATATTAATGAAGATATTATAGAGGATAACTTTGAATGCGACGCTCTACAGATATTTTGTGGTCATCGATTGGAGTGCAACTTTTAAATATACGGAAGTCCTTGCTACCTGCTGAGCGTGACGTGTTCCAGCGATCTGGTTTTCGTTTATCGAATCGTTTGATGTGGAAAGGGCACGGTGCACTTTTTGTCTTATAACAAAGGTGAAATAACGGGACAAGTCATTTTGGTACAAGACCGTGGATTCCCCGGGGTTTGATTTTGTCCTACTGACCAGAATTCTGTCGGCTTGGTCGGCTTTGTTTGCTCAGCAGGTCAAGGTCGTGTTCTTCGAAACCCATTGGATGTAGGCTACTGGAATACAACAATTTAACTTGAGATAACTGTTTATGCTATGATGGCTTTGACTATCTGTGAAAACATAGCTCTGACAATGCACCGTATTAAAATGGCTTTACATGGCGCATGGTCAGAGCTGTGTTTTATAGATACTCGAACCCCTTAGGATAAACTGATATCTCAATTGAAAATTGCTTAATTTCCAAGTCTCCCGCTGGTTTGGTTCATCAAACATTTTGAGTAAAACCCTGCCATCTTCACACCAACAAAAACAGATACGCTGCACGAACAGCGAACCAATAGTGACAACCCCATAAAAATGTCCAACGAAATATATCGGTACAGTAAATCGGCTGAGAGCATGAATATGATTCCCCTAATATAGAGTGTTCGCTATGACTTGATACGTCAGGAAGACGGGGTTTTCTACCGAACACAGAAAAAAACAGATTACATCCAACCCATTGTTTTCCTAAATACAGTGGCGGAAATAAGATTTTCAGATTTCAGATTCAGATTTGCTTTATTGACGTAGACATAATTGTCTCTTGTCATATACATGATATACACTGGTGACTCGGTGGAATAGCCAAATAAACACAAAGAAATTAATACAACGTTACAGCTGGATATGCAACATAATGTAGATGAGTAAGGATAAACTATAAATAAAGTTACAACATTGCGCGATCTCTTATCTGGAACGCCTCATAAATGTACTTTGCTAGGCGTTTCAGATTACCCGCTTATTTACTAGAGGGTAACTCTACTGATGTGTAAACGCTAGGGTTTTTCCAGAAATATGGTTTAATAGATATAGTTCTAATTTCCTTATATAACGGACAAATAAGTAAAAAATGATACTGAACGTTCTACGGGAGTCAACTCCGAATTAGAATCTTGAACCAAGAAACTCAGTTGGAGGTAATGTGTCACAGTTTCAGCAAAACGTGGAAGCAGACGCCAAAATAATTCAACGGAAGTGACTGCTTTCTGTTGGGAATAACTGAGACAGGAACATTTTGACGTTGAATACTTAGACTGCATAGTCATTTGGCGATGATCTAGCTCTATGTATGTATACTCCGATGTATTACATTGCCCAATTAATTATTCACCATCCTTTTATTATATTTTGAACATCTCTTGTTCCTAGTTCACCTGAGTGTATCGGAGTCTTTGTTTGCAATTACTCGTATTTTTCATGTATAGTCAATTGAAAATATGTGTATAAATTGTGTAGTGAAATTTCTTTGGCAATAGTTAACTGAAGAAGATGTAAATGTGTCAGCGGCACTCGCTGACAAGTTGCTATGCAATATACAAATTATAGATCAAAGCACACAAGTTGTAATCTCTCACATTTGTCTTATTTATATGTTATTAATTGCCGTAGCTCTTCTTGTTGGTGATGGAGGTTCAGTTGAGTGTAATCCATTTCGGATCAGTTCATCCGTGTCTTATCGCACGTGGCGACGCATAATCCGGTGACATACTCTGGGATCGTTCATTTTAATATGAGCTTTTAATCGGTAGATTGGCCAGAAATTTGGATTCATGTCGCCTTCAATAGGGCTTCTTATTAATGATATTACCAACATGATAGGTAACAAAAATGAAAGAAATTGGGGCAAAACATCGTAACCGCTATTTTTAGAGCCACACACGGTCACCATTTTGACTTTCAACATATGTTGCAGCAAAATCTTACATGTCCGCCTTTTACGATTCCACAAAATCTATAATGCCCGTCGTTGCGGATATCGACGAACAGGTACGAGAATAGCTTTCTATCCATGAGGATTGTTTGGAGGATGTGATTTGTCTCACACTTGAGGAACAATTTACTTTCAAATAATCCCTAATATATTCGGTACTTTTCTAAGTTAGAAGACAACTGTTTTGTGAAATATCGGTTCTCGGAGATAAATGGTGATCAATGGGTTTTCATACCATCATCTCTTAAATACCATGTCACTGATAATCAAGTTGTAGCGGCAACATCGCCAACCATTCTTCTATTATTTCAAATCACAACGCTTGAACATAGATGAAAATTGCTTTATTGCTTGAATACATGAAAAAGCGACTCCATGAGCCGGCAATTTTCAAACAAAACTATCTGTTTTAGCACTAAGCGATGTAGATTATCCAATATGCATTTCATAAATACCCAATAACTTCTCAGTTATAGTCACAATTTGAGCGAACTGATGCACAGCCCACCAGAATGCTTCTTATCCGTTGTACTCTGGACGCCAATGCGGGTGTTCTCCATTGAACATAGCACTTCTCGGTATATGATTGATTGATTTCTTTGGTTTTGGGTATCTGTTCTCTTTTTGCAGCAATTTTGCCTTTGATGTTATTTAGTGTTCGCTGAAGCCCTTTGTTTTTCACTAAGGGGTTGCTCAAATAATATCGAATCTCCTTTTTTGGACTGAATCGTAGTTTCTGTAGCTTTTCTGGAGATTTACAGTTCTTCAGGCACGATTTGAGTGCTCCTTCTACTTTCCAAATACGGGGAACTATTTCGTGCGGAGCCAAGTCAACAACAATCGTTTGGTCGAACGGTATTTCTGAAAGAGATGAATAAATATCATAACAATACACCAATGTAAAATTATAAAATTCTAAAATTCAAAGGACACAAGGTGATTGAAAGTGACGTTTAACCCTGAATGTCCTTTCCTATATAGCAGCGGGTAAGCCAAAAAATTGCATTTTAATGTTCGATAACTTATGCGAAGATAGCTACAAAGTGCCATCAAACTGGTATGTTTATAAAAACTCCAACCGAAATTTTGTTTCGATAGAGTAAATTTGTGACATTTGACAACTTTAGTCACTTGACACCTCACGATCAACCTAAATGCATATAGGAGTCAATACCTTTGCCGATTATACTTTCCGGACGTACCTTGTGTGTTAGCGGTATTACTGAGAACAGGTGTCTGGCACGTGTCACACTCAGTCCACACCACGGCAGGATCAAGTTGTACATCCGAAAAGTAACGGGGTAATTTACTTGCTTTATTTGTCATCCTTAAAAGAAAAAAAAAGAAATATTATCTATCATAAAAGATTGAATCAGCTGCCAAATGTTATAATTGTGAAAATTTCATTGAAGCAAATATTTCCGTTTTGTATAATCGAGAATTCAGCTGCAAATCTAAATGGAAATAATGATAGGGTGCTAGATGCTACGTCGGGCTCACCCGTGACAAAGAGTGTAAATGTACTTTCAAACAGTTGAAAATGAACCATTAAGAGCCAGCTGAGCTTTGAAAAGCTCGACGATGAACAGAAAATACAGCATATTTACCTGTTGATATTTTGGATTCTCGAACTATGTCACTCTGACGTCGATATGGCGATATTAATGGAGATATTATAGAGGATAACTTTGAATGCGACGCTCTACAGATATTTTCTGGTCATCGATTGGTTTGATTGTAATGTCTTCATTGGAGTGCAACTTTTAAATATACGGAAGTCCTTGCTACCTGCTGAGCGTGACGTGTTCCAGCGATCTCGTTTTGGTTCCTCGAATCGTTTGATGTGGAAAGGGCACGGTGCACTTTTTGTCTTATAACAAAGGTGAAATAACGGGACAAGTCATTTTGGTACAAGACCGTGGATTCCCCGGGGTTTGATTTTGTTCTACTGACCAGAATTCTGTCGGCTTGGTCGGCTTTGTTTGCTCAGCAGGTCAAGGTCGTGTTCTTCGAAACCCATTGGATGTAGGCTACTGGAATACAACGATTTAACTTGAGATAACTGTTTATGCTATGATGGCTTCGACTATCTGTGAAAACATAGCTCTGACAATGCACCGTATTAAAGTGGCTTTACATGGCGCATGGTCAGAGCTGTGTTTTATAGATACTCGAACCCCTTAGGATAAACTGATATCTCAATTGCAAACTGCTTAATTTCCAAGTCTCCCGCTGGTTTGGTTCATCAAACATTTTGAGTAAAACCCTGCCATCTTCACACCAACAAAAACAGATACGCTGCACGAACAGCGAACCAATAGTGACAACCCCATAAAAATGTCCAACGAAATATATCGGTACAGTAAATCGGCTGAGCGCATGAATATGATTCCCCTAATATAGAGCGTTCGCTATGACTTGATACGTCAGGAAGACGGGTTTTTCTACCGAACACATAAAAAAACAGATTACATCCAACCCATTGTTTTCCTAAATACAGTGGCGGAAATAAGATTTTCAAATTTCAGATTCAGATTTGCTTTATTGACGTAGACATAATTGTCTCTTGTCATATACATGATATACACTGGTGACTCGGTGGAATAGCCAAATAAACACAAAGAAATTAATACAACGTTACAGCTGGATATGCAACCTAATGTAGATGAGTAAGGATAAACTATAAATAAAGTTACAACATTGCTCGATCTCTTATCTGGAACGCCTCATAAATGTACTTTGCTAGGCGTTTCAGATTACCCGCTTATTTACTAGAGGGTAACTCTACTGATGTGTAAACGCTAGGGTTTTTCCAGAAATATGGCTTAATAGATATAGTTCTAATTTCCTTATATAACGGAAAAATAAGTAAAAAATGATACTGAACGTTCTACGGGAGTCAACTCCGAATTAGAATCTTGAACCAAGAAACTCAGTTGGAGGTAATGTGTCACAGTTTCAGCAAAACGTGGAAGCAGACGCCAAAACGGAAGTGACTGCTTTCTGTTGGGAATAACTGAGACAGGAACATTTTGACGTTGAATACTTAGACTGCATAGTCATTTGGCGATGATCTAGCTCTATGTATGTATACTCCGATGTATTACATTGCCCAATTAATTATTCACCATCCTTTTATTATATTTTGAACATCTCTTGTTCCTAGTTCACCTGAGTGTATCGGAGTCTTTGTTTGCAATTACTCGTATTTTTCATGTATAGTCAATTGAAAATATGTGTATAAATTGTGTAGTGAAATTTCTTTGGCAATAGTTAACTGAAAAAGATGTAAATGTGTCAGCGGCACTCGCTGACAAGTTGCTATGCAATATACAAATTATAGATCAAAGCACACAAGTTGTAATCTCCCACATTTGTCTTATTTATATGTTATTAATTGCCGTAGCTCTTCTTGTTGGTGATGGAGGTTCAGTTGAGTGTAATCCATTTCGGATCAGTTAATCCGTGTCTTATCGCACGTGGCGACGCATAATCCGGTGACATATTCTGGGATCATTCATTTTAATATGAGCTTTTAATCGGTAGATTGGCCAGAAATTTGAATTCATGTCGCCTTCAATAGGGCTTCTTATTAATGATATTACCAACATGATAGGTAACAAAAATGAAAGAAATTGGGGCAAAACATCGTAACCGCTATTTTTAGAACCACACACGGTCACCATTTTGACTTTCAACATATGTTGCAGCAAAATCTTACATGTCCGCCTTTTACGATTCCACAAAATCTATAATGCCCGTCGTTGCGGATATCGACGAACAGGTACGAGAATAGCTTTCTATCCATGAGGATTGTTTGGAGGATGTGATTTGTCTCACACTTGAGGAACAATTTACTTTCAAATAATCCCTAATATATTCGGTACTTTTCTATTTGAGAGGACAACACTGTTAGAAGGATTGGGTCGAATCGACCCAAAAAATACTAGTCGAATTCGACCCAAAGATATTGGGTACAGACATGACTGACCCAAAGTTGTTGGGTCAAAAGTTTTGGGTCGATTTGACCCATAATCATTGGGTCGGAATTTTTTGGGTCATTCCGACCCAATGAATTTGGATCGTAATGACCTAAAATTATTGGGTCGATTTGACCCATATTCACTGGATGGCATTTATTGGGTCGTAATCGACATGGATATTTTGGGTCGCCCTTCGCTGAATTCAAGCAAAAAATTGGCATTTCTAGGAGAGCAAAATGTGATGCACGGCCTGGAGATGTATGGCTCTGCATTTAATGAGCGAATTGATTCAATGCTGATAGACTATCCACCATACTACTTTGTACTAGGGTCGAATCACAAGACTGCTAAATGACAAGAAAAAGACTTCAAATTTTAATACACATGTGAAATATATTTTCAATGAGTAAAGCATTGATTCATCTTAATTTAAGGATACCTCATGGATGTCATCACATTTTCACATGTATTATACATGTATACATATAAAATAGCTCAAAGATGCATATAACAAAATCACAGACTTCACCAAAGAGGCTATAAAGATACATCTATAAAATTATATCCACTAATTCATGGTGTGAGAAAACGTGTAAAACAGTGATGGCTCTCAGTGTGTCCAGAACTCTCCAGTTCATCACAAAGATATAAAAAACAATTACGGCACAAATCAAACAGTGATGGTTCAGTCTGTCCACAACTTGCCAGTTAAGGGGGTGACATATGTTCAGCTACCTTTTTTCATAGAATCACAGGAGATCTAATTACTAAATAGGCGATATAGTTGGTGGCCAATATCATATACCAAAATGTTCTCCAAGTATCACACTTCTTCACAGCAAGCACAATTCGAATGAAGAATCACAGTTCATGTACTTGTAAAATCACAATTGGAATGTGTTGTTGCACAAATGGGGTTAATCGCACTGCTCCAGAAATTACAAAAAAAAACTGGGTCTCAATGACTTTATTCGAAGTAAAAATATCACTGGGTTGATACACAAATCCAGGAATGAAAAAGACCATTGCTCATGCAATTTCATATGTAGTACAACTACACATCACAGTGGGGAAAGCTCCATCCATATTCATTTGAATTCCAAAGCAGCATGTGCCCCTTATTCTCAACTGTCAATGCCCAACTTCCTCAAACATTCTCGGACACGGATTTGAGGTCGCCTCATATGTAATCCCAGACAACTCAGTTGGAATAACTCCAAGACTGCTGACACATGTGTGGAGTACTGGACATTCAGCACAAATTAGTATGCCAGTAGGACATACAGGGCTTTGGAGATGCTCGAACAGGCAACCACTGGCACTTAGTCGACATAGACCAGAATCTTGGAGATGTCACTGGCCGTCCCAAATACCATGATGAACGGATGGTGCCGATCAACAATGACATCTTGAAATCTCCTCTGTGGTGGTGTTTGTTCCGCAACCGTCCATTAGATATCGGTGGGCATCCATGTCTTTCTTGGATGTGGTTGGAAGAAGATACACCAGGCCTGTCAAAGCTCCGATCAGGTTCACGTCTAAAACATATGAATACTCAAAATATAACCTTGGTAAATCAAGTAGCGGTACATTTAAAAAAAAAATTACGGCAATATTATAAGGCTTCAAAACACATTGACAGAGACACGCTACAAGTACATGTAACATGTTCACCCAAGGATATGCACAAAATAACTAGCCAGATCGTCATCTACATCTACTACAGAATTGTGGAGACTGAAATGTTGTGTTAACAGAGTGTGTGTACAAGAACACACTAGACAATTGATATTAATGAAAACCCGAGGGTTCAAGTCCACTGTCCCCCGACGTTGGAAAAGGGAGGGAGAGAATTTGGCTTAATGTCACACTCAAGTTTGTTTCACTCATATGGTGACAGTCAGTTTGGTTGGTGGAGGAAGCCGGCGTACCCGGAGAGAACCACCGCCCTTCGGCAAGTAACTGACAAACATTCACACATGGACCAGCTGGGCTCGAACCCGTGCCGGTTCAGCGGTGTGAGGCTAGCAGTCACCAGCGAAGCGCCTTAGACCACTCGGCCACCGAGGGCCTCCCGACGTTGGAACAATTGATTTGACTTGGAACCGTAACTTTCGGTACCCGGCATGCGGAGCAAACCCAAGTAAGATCCAGAGGCAAGGTACCCACAATTATCGAATTTGTCCTAATCCGGTCAGGATTTCAGAAAATATTATACGAGAACAAAATTTTAACTTGGCCCACAGGTGGCGCCACCTATAGGCGGGTCAGCATGAAAAACAATTCCAAGTGAGATCTTGCGACAAAGTACCCACACACCAAATTTAAAAAGAATCTGTTCAATTTTTCGAAAGTTATTGCCTGGAAACAAAATTGGCCCCCAGGTGACGCCACCTATATGCGGATCAGCGTGATCTTGGGGCAAGGTACCCACATACCAAATTTGAAAAGAATCCGTTTAGTTTTCCTGAAGTTATTGTCCGGTTTCCGGACACGGACTGACGGACCCCAATAGTATAGTCCCCCTTTAGCCCTACGGGCGTCAGGGGACAACCATACTGTTAGTGATACAATAAAATTGATTAGTTAACCTACCCATGTTGAAATTGAGATCGGTGTTCAAATATGGAATCGTGGCCACCAGTTTGACCAAGGGATGGCTTCTTGGATAGGAAGTTGCCTTTGTACATGTTTCGTCTATAAGCTGACCAAGAACGGACTCTAGTTTGGAGCTGAATGTCATGTAGCCAGCCACCTCTGGGGTTACGAGTGAAAATTCATTCAGCATCTGAAATGAGAAAATATCAATGTTAAGTAAAGCCTTACACCAAAATACAGGCTATTCAATGTGGTCTGGTAATTGTGATCAAATATAAATATGCTAAAAACAACCATAATATGCATCATTAAATCCTTGGCTTTATAGGAAGTAACAATAATTGACATACACACACATGATAAAATTGAGCATGTAATCAATGTAAATAAGCCGGCCTGCCACGGTATCACAATTGGACCGTCCCATAAGAAATTAACAATAATGAACCATACAATGACAAAATAAGACGAGCTGCCTTGACATGTGTAAAATAAACAGTTTATTTTACACATGTCAGGACAGCTGGTCATAATAAACACACAAATATAAAAATAAAGGTGTAAATAACTACATGGTATGCTCTTACAACAGCAAAATTGCCTGTAGATAATACATAAATATATATTATAATGAGATCCACAATAATTCTTATGCATAAATCACAATCAATAAGCCGGCCTAGCTTCCGTTTGACCTTTTTGCTATTATTTAGACTGTTGCATGGTTTTGAGCGAGTAAGAGGAAATTGACGATCCTGGGCATTATGCACGAGTCAAACGAAGTCCCCACCCCCCAACCTCGGGCAAGGGTCGGGCTTAGTGGGGGATTACCTGGGGCTTCACAACATGTTTACGCCCCAGAGAGTGACGCTTTCACACGTTTTCAGTCCTGTTTATGTTGGGATTCAGTTAATATTTCTTTTACCTAGGGATGGGACGTAAATTGTATTTGGTTGAGGTTTAGGTGGGGATTCACTTCAATGTTTTGCCCCAGGGGGTGGGGCATTGAAGCATTTTAACAACTCTCATTTGCTAAGTCCCCACTAAACCCCGAGGTTGAGGGGGGGGGGTGTTGGTTTCGCTTGACTCATGCATTTATGCTTATAAAATTACTAGATAAAAGGAGAACTGTATAAATATTATAGTAACATCCACAGATAGTTGTAATTTTGTGTATAAAACACGTAATCAGTGTATTTAAGCCGGCCTGCCACGGCCAAACACGGCCTGCCACAGGCAATTCCCCCTTATCGAACCCCATAACCTTTTGTACTGGTCAGCGACACAAAATCAGTTTCATCGACTGTCTGAGTGGATAGCCCGTCCATTGCAGTAATTACGACGCGTCTCAAACTTGGAAGTAAATATTCTGCATGTACAAAACTATGATTGTCGCTAGAATTTTGAATAAAACCAGAAAACTTGACGTGAACAGCGAAGACCGAAGTGGCAACAGAAAAAGTCAAATATGGCGCCTGAGTCACGTGATTACTTTTTTCTTCGGGGGTACCCGTTTTGTGTTCGGTGGTTTCCGACGTTAATAAAACAATAGGATCAGGCCAATCGGATTTTAAAGGCACACAGTCGATCGTCTAGCCTCGCCAGGGTCAGGTTATTTGGGCGATCCCCGACTGCTCCCTGTAATTAGGAACCCGTAGTTAGACCCCGGCGGTGACCGCTCGCGCCTGAACAATTGTATATATTAAAAAAAAAAAAAAAGTGGAGTGAGTTTCACATTCTTTTTGCATCGACGACGTCGACCTTTTCGCAGAATATAGGTGGACACAATGAGCGCATTTCATTTCCTGACAAACTACATGTAATATTATGAATGCGTACACATTTTTAAATGCTTGGAAAATAAATAAGTTAATCACTGCCAAAACACAAGTCTTGTCCGTGACCGTATCTGCAGGGAATATCCAAGCTCATGATTCGGACTTCCAGGGGCATCTCCGAGGGATATCCAAGCTTACGTTCCCCTATTATGATCCTGGCCCCGACAGATCGGCCCCGGGAGCCAGATATCAGAGTGCGTGATGACCTGAGCCCTATTATCCCTCGTATTATATATGAGTCCCCACCAGGGGACCTGTTTTGGTTTAAACAATATTTTATTAAGTCGAGGATAGGCGAACAGGGCTAGCCTATATAAACGCCGCTCCCGAAGCCGTTGGTATATCATACATATAAAGAAGAAGATGGCGGAACATATATAACAGAATTGATAGTGCAGAGAAAATAATAATATAACATAGGTAATAAATTAATGAGATATTAACTAAGAAAAATTTGACTGCCAAAAGTTGAAGAAATTAGACCTTAATTGGTGTACTTGAACGATAATAATTACCGTGTGTCTAGCGATAATATATTACGCGCATAATTAAAGCATGATGCTAATTAATAATGGATGGCAAATGGCAAACATTCCAAAATCAAGGATGTTAGGTAACAAACCGATGTGAATCTATTAAATATTGTTGAACTTTTAAAAATATATCTTCATTTGCTTCAAACTTAAGTTCACCACTGCCGAATAATAGGGTGCTGCATGTAGGGAACTCAACATATTTAGTAATATTGTTCAGCATAGTTCGTCGCAAATCTGCATGTAATGGACAATGAAAAAGAAAGTGGTTTGAGTCTTCATAATAAAAACCGCAGCTGCACGCAGGAGAATCGTCTATGAATCTATTAAATTTATGGGCGTTAAGCTCGCTACATTGAAGCCGCAGTTTAGCTCGCTACATTGAAGCCGCAGTTTAGCATGTAGTACTTGTCCGTACAGGGGACCTGTTTTGTATACATGTATGCCGGTTTAGTTATTATTTTTAAAACATGTCAAAATGGCCAGTGATAAATCAGGCCTTACTCTTTCAAAAATGACAAGTGACTGATTATCTTCTATAACCTGGATTGGAATTTTAGTTGGAGCAGTAAAGCAGATCAGTTAGAATATGCATGATTGGAAATCTGATCAAGAGAGCAGGGACCGCGGAGCCCGCAATGTTATAATGTTATAAGTCATATATTAGATAGCACCAGCCCAACATTTAATATGGCCGGTATACAGATCAGCCTTCCCTCCCCCACATATGTGCTCCACGGCTCATGAAGAGTATTCAGATTTAGAGGTGGTGACTAAGAAAATACTAGTCGTCAATCTTGACTAGGAAATTTCGACTCTTGACTAGGAAATTTCCACTAGTGTTTTTCTAGTCGGGTACCTGTCGACCAAAAAAAAGTGGTCGGTGCGACCAGAAAATTCTAACGGTGTAAATATGTGGTGGGAGTAACAAACTAGTTGACCAATTAGGATCAATGCTAATTACCAAGATTTTAACCCAAGGATATTGGGTCGGGGAGCGACCCAAAAGAGTGGTGACCTAATAATGTAGATTGCAGGTATTGCAATATTGTAGGTAAGCGATGTAGATTATCCAATATGCATTTCATAAATACCCAATAACTTCTCAGTTATAGTCACAATTTGAGCGAACTGATGCACAGCCCACCAGAATGCTTCTTATCCGTTGTACTCTGGACGCCAATGCGGGTGTTCTCCATTGAACATAGCACTTCTCGGTATATGATTGATTGATTTCTTTGGTTTTGGGTATCTGTTCTCTTTTTGCAGCAATTTTGCCTTTGATGTTATTTAGTATACGCTGAAGCCCTTTGTTTTTCACTAAGGGGTTGCTCAAATAATATCGAATCTCCTTTTTTGGACTGAATCGTAGTTTCTGTAGCTTTTCTGGAGATTTACAGTTCTTCAGCACGATTTGAGTGCTCCTTCTACTTTCCAAATACGGGGAACTATTTCGTGCGGAGCCAAGTCAACAACAGTCGTTTGGTCGAACGGTATTTCTGAAAGAGGTGAATAAATATCATAACAATACACCAATGTAGAATTATAAAATTCTAAAATTCAAAGGACAGAAGGTGATTGAAAGTGACGTTTAACCCTGAATGTCCTTTCCTATATAGCAGCGGGTAAACCAAAAAATTCCTTTTTAATGATCGATAACTTATGCGAAGATAGCTACAAAGTGCCATCAAACTGATATGTTTATAAAAACTCCAACCGAAATTTTGTTTCGATAGAGTAAATTTGTGACATTTGACAACTTTAGTCACTTGACACCTCACGATCAACCTAAATGCATATAGGAGTCAATACCTTTGCCGATTATACTTTCCGTACGTACCTTGTGTGTTAGCGGTATTACTGAGAACAGGTGTCTGGCACGTGTCACACTCAGTCCACACCACGGCAGGATCAAGTTGTACATCCGAAAAGTAACGGGGTAATTTACTTGCTTTATTTGTCATCCTTAAAAGAAAAAAAAAGAAATATTATCTATCATAAAAGATTGAATCAGCTGCCAAATGTTATAATTGTGAAAATTTCATTGAAGCAAATATTTCCGTTTTGTATAATCGAGAATTCAGCTGCAAATCTAAATGGAAATAATGATAGGGTGCTAGATGCTACGTCGGGCTCACCCGTGACAAAGAGTGTAAATGTACTTTCAAACAGTTGAAAATGAACCATTAAGAGCCAGCTGAGCTTTGAAAAGCTCGACGATGAACAGAAAATACAGCATATTTACCTGTTGATATTTTGGATTCTCGAACTATGTCACTCTGACGTCGATATGGCGATATTAATGGAGATATTATAGAGGATAACTTTGAATGCGACGCTCTACAGATATTTTCTGGTCATCGATTGGTTTGATTGTGATGTCTTCGATTGATTGAAATTGTAGTTTAAGGGCCGCTTCCCATTCGGATTTCGCGGCCCATCAACTCAATGTTTTATTCGAATTTCGCGGTACATTACTTTATTTATTGAATATCTTTTCCAGCGCTAAATGTATAAATAAATAAATAAATAAATAAATAAATAAATAAATAAATAAATAAAAAGATAAATAATAAATAACAATGAGAGATTAGTAGAGATATAAATAGAAGTAAATAAGAATCGCTATATGTACAAGTTCGTAAGTCTCCTTTTGGTTTTTGGTTAAGTTATACTGGTAAATATGAGTTCACTGTAATCGCGTGTATGATTCCTTTGTCTTGGTACCCC
Organism: Hanleya hanleyi; assembly: GCA_036873755.1. Classification (NCBI taxonomy): domain Eukaryota; kingdom Metazoa; phylum Mollusca; class Polyplacophora; order Lepidopleurida; family Hanleyidae; genus Hanleya; species Hanleya hanleyi. Next base: position 40,777 of record JAVTVY010021681.1, read on the forward strand.
TTTGTACGCACAAAGCCGTCCAGAAACAACTGGGAGAACCAAGGGCGTCTTCAGGATTTTTCGGATCGACTTCAATAACGACGCCCTTGAGAACAGGGTGGGTTCTTCCAGAAATCTGTGCCTGTAACAATTGCTTGGAGTGTGTATTGGGGCACAGGGTGGCAGGTCTACGCCCAGTATTGCGTGAAAGTCAAAGGATCATATTCTGTGTTAAGGCGTCAGTTAGGTGTCATCTATGGGGTAGCGTGTCGTTGTGGTCTAGGGTCGAGTATTCTGATTCTGGGTGTTCTTGCTATGCGGCGATGTCTTCATTGGAGTGCAACTTTTAAATATACGGAAGTCCTTGCTACCTGCTGAGCGTGACATGTTCCAGCGATCACGTTTTGGTTCCTCGAATCGTTTGATGTGGAAAGGGCACGGTGCACTTTTTGTCTTATAACAAAGGTGAAATAACGGGACAAGTCATTTTGGTACAAGACCGTGGATTCCCCGGGGTTTGATTTTGTTCTACTGACCAGAATTCTGTCGGCTTGGCCGGCTTTGTTTGCTCAGCAGGTCAAGGTCGTGTTCTTCGAAACCCATTGGATGTAGGCTACTGGAATACAACAATTTAAATTGAGATAACTGTTTATGCTATGATGGCTTCGACTATCTGTGAAAACATAGCTCTGACAATGCACCGTATTAAAGTGGCTTTACATGGCGCATGGTCAGAGCTGTGTTTTATAGATACTCGAACCCCTTAGGATAAACTGATATCTCAATTGAAAACTGCTTAATTTCCAAGTCTCCCGCTGGTTTGGTTCATCAAACATTTTGAGTAAAGCCCTTCCATCTTCACACCAACAAAAACAGATACGCTGCACGAACAGCGAACCAATAGTGACAACCCCATAAAAATGTCCAACGAAATATATCGGTACAGTCAATCGGCTGAGCGCATGAATATGATTCCCCTACACGCTTAAAACTAAAGTGTTGAAACTTACTCGTAAAGTGTTGAAATAACCCTTTAAGTGTGTCCACAGGGACAACACTTAAAGAGCAGTCCCTGTGGACACACTTAAAGGGTTATTTTAACACTTTACGAGTAAGTTTCAACACTTTACTTTTAAGCGTGTAATATAGAGCGTTCGCTATGATTTGATACGTCAGGAAGACGGGTCTTTCTACCGAACACATAAAAAAACAGATTACATCCAACCCATTGTATTCCTAAATACAGTGGCGGAAATAAGATTTTCAGAGTTCAGATTCAGATTTGCTTTATTGACGTAGACATAATTGTCTCTTGTCATATACATGATATACACTGGTGACTCGGTGGAATAGCCAAATAAACACAAAGAAATTAATACAACGTTACAGCTGGCTATGCAACATAAGGTAGATGAGTAAGGATAAACTATAAATAAAGTTACAATATTGCTCGATCTCTTATCTGGAACGCCTCATAAATGTACTTTGCTAGGCGTTTCAGATTACCCGCTTATTTACTAGAGGGTAACTCTACTGATGTGTAAAGGCCAGGGTTTTCCCAGAAATATGGTTTAATAGATATAGTTCTAATTCCCTTATATAACGGACAAATAAGTAAAAAATGATACTGAACGTTCTACGGGAGTCAACTCCGAATTAGAATCTTGAAACAAGAAACTCAGTTGGAGGTAATGTGTCACAGTTTCAGCAAAACGTGGAAGCAGACGCCAAAATAATCAAACGGAAGTGACTGCTTTCTGTTGGGAATAACTGAGACAGGAACATTTTGACGTTGAATACTTAGACTGCATAGTCATTTGGCGATGATCTAGCTCTTTGAATGATCGAACTGATGTACAGCCCACCAGAATGCTTCTTATCCGTTGTACACTGGACGCCATTGCGGGTGTTCTCCCTTGAACATAGAACATCTCGGTATATCATTGATTGATTTCTTTGGTTTTGGGTATCTGTTCCCTTTTTGCAGCAATTTTGCCTTTGATGTTATTTAGTATGCATTGAAGCCCTTTGTTTTTCACTAAGGGGTTGCTCAAATAATATCGAATCTCCTTGTTTGGACTGAATCGTAGTTGCTGTAGCTTTTCTGGAGACTTACAGTTCTTCAGACACGATTTGAGTGCTCCTTCTACCTTCCAAATACGGGGAACTATTTCGTGTGGAGCCAAGTCAACAACAGTCGTTTGGTCGAACGGTATTTCTGAAAGAGATGAATAAATATCATAACAATACACCAATGTAAAATTATAAAATTCTAAAATTCAAAGGACAGAGGGTGATTGAAAGTGACGTTTAACCCTGAATGTCCTTTCATATATAGCAGCTGGTAAACCAAAAAAAAATCGTTTTAATGTTCGATAACTTATGCGAAGATAGCTACAAAGTGCCATCAAACTGATATGTTTAGAAAAACTCCAACCGATTTTTTTTTTCGATAGAGTAAATTTGTGACCTTTGACATCTTTAGTCACTTGACACCTCACGATCAACCTAAATGCGTATATGTGTATATACGTACCTTGTGTGTTATCGGTATTACTGAGTACAGGTGTATGGCACGTGTCACACTCAGTCCACACCATGGCAGGATCAACATCCGACAAGTAACAGGGTAATTTATTTGCTTTATTTGCCATCTTTAAAAAGAAAACAAAAAATAGAAATATTATCTATCATAAAAGATTGGATCAGATACAAAATTTTATTATTGTGAAAAAGATATTGAAGCAAATGTTTCAATTTTGTATAATCGAGAATTCAGCTGCGAATCTAAATAATGATAGGGTTAGAGAAATCCGTTAGATGTTACATCGGGCTTACCCGTGACAAAGAGTGTAAATGTACTTTCAAAGAGGTGAAAATGAACCGTTAAGAGCCAGCCGAGCTTTGAAAAACTCGACGATTAAGAGAAAATACAGCATATATACCTGTTGATATTTTGGATTCCCGAACTATGTCACTCTGACGTCGGTATGTCGATGTTTATAGGATATGCTAATTGGGATTTTACATAGGATAACTTTGAATACGACGCTCTACAAATGTTTTCTAGTCATCGTTCGGTATGATTATGATGTCTTCTGTTGATGCTGATGCCTTCGAGTATCTGTGAGTGAACTACTAAAACTTTGCCACGGCGCACGGCCAGAGCTGTGTTTTCACAGATACTCGAAACCCTCGGCATAAACTGATATCTCAAGTGAAAATTGCTTCATTTCAAAGTCTCCCACTGGTTTGGTTCATCAAGCATTTTGAGTAAAGCCATGCTAACTTCACACCAACACTAACGGATAACCTGAACAAACGAGCTATTGGTGACAACGCCCTGAGAAATGTCTGAGGTAATATACAGTAAATCGGCTGAGCACATCTATATCATTCCTCCAATTTAGAGCCGTCATAAATGACCTGATACGCCATTACAAATTGGGAAGGTTGTTTCGATAATTTTGAGAGTTGAATATTTTAGAAACATTGCTATATATATCACAAATCATGTCAAAGCCAGTTTCGTTATAATGGCCAGCGAATGCTCGGCGAAAATCATCTCCTAATTAGAATCTTGGACTCAGAAACTCACAGTTTCAGCAAAACCTGGAATCTGACTTGAGAAGTGACTGCTTTCTGTTGGGAATAACTGAGACGGGAACATTTCAACGTTGACTACTTAGACGTTGACTACTATTCTTTCTCTCTCAAGAATCACTTCACACTTAGACTGCGTATTCATTTGCCGAATATTTGCTTCAATGTATGTATACTGCGATATCTTACATTGTCCAATTGATTATTCGCTATCTTTTTGTTACACATCGAGCGCCTCTAGTTCCTCGGAGTATAGCCTGGTAATTTGGTTGCAATCACCGGTATTTTCAAGTATCACCGATTAAACGTATGTGTACCAATTGTGTAATCAAATTTCTTAAGCAAGAGTTAATTTAAATTAACTAGTATAATATCTAATATAGAGCGTTCGCAATGACCTGATACGTCAGGAATATGGATCTTTCCACCGAACATATAAAAAAAGCAGATTACTTCCAAGCCACTGTTTTCCTAAATACAGCTGGTGGGAATAAGGCCATATCGTTCGACATCAACACACGGGATTTGGGATGCGGGACAATCAAACCGGTCCAGGTCATCCCATTACAACTTTGGAAGGTTGTTTTGAAACTTTTTAGAGTTGATTATTTAGAAATATTTCTATATATTTCAAAAAACCATGTCCTCGCCCGTTTCGTATAATGGCCAACGAATGTTCGACGTAAGTAAACTCCGAATTAGAATCTTGAACCTAGAAACTCAGTTGGAGTTAGTGTGTCACAGTTTCAGCAAAACGTGAAAGCTGACGCCGAAATAATCCCACGGAAGGGACTGCTTTCTGTTGGAAATAACTCATTTGCCGATGATCTAGTTCAATGTATGTATACTCCGATGTATTACATTGTCCAATTAATTATTCACCATCCTTTTATTATACATTGAACACCTCTAGTTCACCTGAGTGTAGCGGAGTCATTTGTTTGCATTTACCCGTATTTCTCATGTATAGCCAATTAAAAATGTGTATAAACTGTGTAATGAAATTTCTTTGGCAATAGTTAATATGAAGAAGATGTACATGTGTCAGCGGCACTCGCTGGCAAATTGCTATTCAATATACAGAATATAGATCAAAGCATACAAGTCGTTATATCCCCATTTCTCTTATTTATATGTTATTACTTGCCATAGATCTTCCTGTTGGTGATAGAGTTTTAGTAGAGGATCAGTGTAATCCGTGTCTTATCGCACGTGTCGACGCATAATTCGGTAACATACTCTGTGGTCATTCACTTTAATATCTGCTTGTCATCGCTATATTGGCCAGAAACTTGCATTCATGTCGCCTTAAATAAGACTTCTGATTAATGATATTGTCAACATGATAGGTAACAAAAATGATAGAAATTGAGGCAAAACATCGTAACCGCTGGTTTTAAAGCCCACATGGTCACCATTTTGACTTTCCACATATGTAGCATCAGAATCATACATATCCGCCTTTTACGATTTCACAAAATCTATAATGCCCGTCGTTGCGTATATCGACCAACAGATACGAGACTAGCTTTCTATCCATGAGGATTGTTTGGAGGATGTGATTTGTCTCACACTTGAGGAACAATTTACTTTCAAATAAACCCTAATATATTCGGTAATTTTCTAATTGAGAAGACAGCTGTTTTGATGAAATATTGGTTCTCGGAGAAAAATGGCTTTCAATGGTTTTTCATACCATCATCTCTTGAATACCATGTCACTAATAATCAAGTTGTAGCGGCAACATCGGCAGCCCATTCGGCTATTATTTCAAATCACAACGCTTGAACATAGATGAAAATTAATCATTGTTTTATTGCTTGAAAATAATACATGAAAAATCGATTCCATGAGCCGGCAATTTTCAGACAAAACCATCTGTTTTAGCACTACGCGATGTAGATTATCCACTATACATTTCATAAATACCCAATAACTTCTCAGTTATAGTCACAATTTGAGCGTGTGGAAGCACAGCCCACAAGAATGCTTCTTATCCGTTGTGCTCTGGACGCCATTGCGGGTTGTCTCCCTTGAACATAGCACTTCTCGGTATATGATTGATTGATTTCTTTGGTTTCGGGTCTCTGTTCCCTTTTTGCAGCAATTTTGCCTTTGATGTTATTTAGCATACGTTGAAGCCCTTTGTTTTTCACTAAGGGGTTGCTCAAATAATATCGAATCTCCTTGTTTGGACTGAATCGTAGTTTCTGTAGCTTTTCTGGAGATTTACAGTTCTTCAGGCACGATTTGAGTGCTCCTTCTACCTTCAAAATACGGAGAACTGTTTCGTGTGGAGCCAAGTCAACAACAGTCGTTTGGTCAAACGGTATTCCTGAAAGAGATGAATAAATATCATAACAATACACCAATGTAAAATTATAAAATTCAAAGGACAGAGGGAGATTGAAAGTGACGTTTTAAAATCCTGAATGTTCTTTCCTATAGCAGCATGTAAACCAAACATTTTCTTTTTAACGTTCGATATGTTATGCGAAGATGGCTACAAAGTGCCATCAAACTGATATGTTTAGAACTCCAACCGATTTTTTTTTTTAGATTGACTAAATTTGTGACATTTGACATCTTTGGTCACTTGACACCTCACGATCAACCTAAATGCATATAGGAGTCAATACCTTTGACGATATACCTTCCGTACGTACCTTGTGTATTATCGGTATTACTGAGAACAGGTGTCTGGCACATGTCACACTCAGTCCACACCACGGCAGGATCAATTTGTACATCTGAGAAGTAACGGGGTAATTTACTTGCTTTATTTGTCATCCTTAAAAAGAAACAAAAAGAAATATTATCTATCATTTAAGATTGTATCAGCTGCCAAATGTTATAATTGTGAAAATCTCATTGAAGCAAATACAGTGAAACCTGAGAACCACTGGAAACACCGGAACCTTGTCAACACCGACCAAACTCTCCGGCCCACTTTTTCTCCAATGTTAATTGCCTATACCAAGACCCTGAATAATTTCAATTTTGTATAATCGAGAATTCAGCTGCGAATCTAATTAGAAATAATGATAGGGTTAGAGATATCCGTTAAATGTCACGTCGGTCTCACCCGTGACAAAGAGTGTAAATGTACTTTCAAACAGTTGAAAATGAACCGTTAAGAGCCAGCTGAGCTTTGAAAAGCTCGACGATGAACAGCAAATACAGCATATTTACCTGTTGATATTTCGGATTCTCGAACGATGTCACTCTGACGTCGATATGTCGATATTAATGGAGATATTACAGAGGATAACTTTGAATACGACGCTCTGCAGATGTTTTCTGGTCATCGATTGGTTTGATTGTGATGTCTTCATTGGAGTGCAACTTTTGAATATACGGAATTCCTTGCTACCTGCTGAGCGTGACATGTTCCAGCGATCTCGTTTTGGTTCCTCGAATCGTTTGAAGTGGAAAGGGCACGATGCACTTTTTGTCTTATAACAAAGGTGAAATAACGGGACACATCATTTTGGTACAAGACCGTGGATTCCCCGGGGTGTGATGTTGTTCTGCTGACCAAAACTCTGTCGGCTTGGCCGGCTTTGTTTCCTCAGCAGGTCCAGGTCGTGTACTATGAAACTATGTTAACTACTGGAATATAACAATTTAACTTGAGATAACTGTTTATGCTATGATGGCTTCGATTATCTGTGAAAACATAGCTCTGACCACGCGACGCATTAAAGCAGTTTTACAGGGCGCATGGTCAGAGCTGTGTTTTTTATAGATACTCGAACCCCTCAGCATAAACTGATATCTCAAGCGAAAACTGCTTAATTTCAAAGCAGGTTTGGCTCATCAAACATTTTGAGTAAAGCCCTGCCATCTTCACACCAACAAAAACAGATACGCTGCACGAACAGCGAATTTATAAAAATGCTCAACGTAATATACCGGTACAGTAAATCGGCTGAGCACATGAATATGATTCCCCTAATATAGACCGTTCGCAATGACCTGATAGGTCAAGAAGACGAATCTTTCCACCGAACATATCAACTCAGCTGGCGGAAATAAGGCCATGCCGTTCGACATCAACACACGAAATTTGGGATGCGGGACAATCAAACCGGCCCAGATCATCCCATTACAATTTGGGAAGGTTGTTTTGAAACTTTTAAGATTTGACTATGTAGAAATATTTCTATATATTTCAAAAAACCATGTCCCTGCCAGTTTCGTATGATGGCAAAGGAATGTTCGGTCGAAGTCAACTCCGAATTAGAATCTTGAACCCAGAAACTCAGTTGGAGGTAATGTGTCACAGTTTCAGCAAAACGTGGAAGCTGACGTCAAAATAATCACACGGAAGGGACTGCTTTCTGTTGAGAATAACTGAGACGGACATTTCGACGTGCACTACTTAGATTGCGTATTCATTTGCCGATGATCTAGTTCAATGTATGTATACTCCGATGTATTACATTGTCCAATTAAGTATTCACCATCCTTTTATTACACATTGAACACCTCTAGTTCACCTGAGTGAAGGGGAGTCATTTGTTTGCAATTACCCGTATTTTTCACGTATAGCCAATTAAAAATATGTGTATAAACTGTGTAATGAAATTTGTTTGGCAATAGTTAACTGAAGAAGATGTAAATGTGTCAGCGGCACTCGCTGACAAACTGCTATACAATATACAGAATATAGATTAGAGCACGCAAGTTGTAATCTCCCCTTTGTCTTATTTATATGTTGTTAATTGCCGTAGCTTTTCTTGTTGATGATGGAGATTCAGTTGAGTGTAATCCATTTCGGATCAGTTAATCCGTGTCTTATCGCACGTGTCGACGCGTAATCCGGTGACATACTCTGGGGTCATTCATTTTAATATGATCTTGTAATCGCTAGATTGACCAGAAATTTGGATTAATGTCGCCTTAAATAGGGCTTCTTATATAATGATATTATCAACATGATAGGTAACAACAAAAATGAAAGAGATTGAGGCAAAACATCGTAAGCTCTATTTTTAGAGCCCCACATGGCCACCATTTTGACTTTCAACATATGTTGCAGCAAAATGTTACATGTCCGCCTTTTACGATTCCACAAAATCTATAATGCCCGTCGTTGCGGATATCGACGAACAGATACGAGAATAGCTTTTTATCCATGGGGATTGTTTGGAGGATGTGATTTGTCTCACACGTGAAATTCTAAAATTCTAAAATTCAAAGGACAGAGGGAGATTGAAAGTCACGTTTTTAAACCCCGAATGTTCTTTCCTATAAGCAAAAGAAAACTTTTGGTTGCCCCAACCAAAAGTTTTCTTTTTAATGTTCGATTTATGCGAAGATGGCCACAAAGTGCCATCAAACTGATATGTAGAGAAGAACTCCAACTGACTTTTCTTTTTTCGATAGAGTAAATTTGTGACATTTGACATCTTTAGTGACTTGACGACTCACGATCAACCTAAATGTGTACATGAGTCAATACCTTTGCCGATTATACACATTTAGGTTGATCGTGAGTCGTCGTCAAAAAAAAATCAAACGACTCGAGGAACCAAAACCAGATCGCTGAAACATGTCACGCTCAGCAGGTGGCAAGGACTTCCGTATATTTAAAAGTTGCACTCCAATGAAGATATCATAATCATACCGAAGGATGAACAGAAAACTTCTGTAGAGCGCCGTATTTAAAGTTATTCTATGTAATATCTCCATTAACATATCCTATTGGTTTAAACAATATATTTATTTCCTCAAAGGGAAACTGGGATCGGCGAACAGGCAAGCCTATACTAACGCCTCTCCCAGACAAACAAGTTGAAAATACAAATCGTGAATTGAACAAACAAAAAAAGAAAAGAAGAACGTTGCATTAACATGGCGAAAAGATGGAATAATATATAATCATATGTGGAAAAACGAAAGAAAAACATTTATGTACAAATACAACAGTTAAACAATCTGATATAAACAATTCTTTGCATGCACTCAGTATTAATTAATATAAATATATGTTTCTACGAATCATCATAACTATACAATAGACAAGTTTACCGATTACTAATTTTATACACTAACTTATAAAAAAAGTATGCTCACATAGGCTCTTCCTTTAGAATAAATATTCCGCTTAAAAGGTTATACGTGTATTTCATTTGCGAAACAGTAATGAGTCATCTTCACTCCGGAAATCGTTCTGATTGCTTAATAAAATTATGGACAGTGATAAAGATATTTGTATTTTCCTCAATGCTAAGATATAGATTTCCGAATAAAAGGGTTTCGATATCTTGATTCGGTAAATGAATTGAACATATCCTATTAATATCGCCATATCGACGTCAGAGTGACACAGTTCGGGAATCCAAAATATCAACAGGTAAATATGCTGTAGGCTCTCAACGGTTCATTTTCAACCGTTTGAAAGTACATTTGCACTCCTTGTCACGGTTAAGCCCGGCGTAGCATCTTACGGATTTCTGTAACTCTATGATTATTTAGATTTGCAGCTGAATTCTCGATTATACAAAATTGAAATATTTGCTTCAATGTCTTTTTCACAATTATAACATTTGACATTTCATGATAGATAATATTTCTTTTTTTTCTTTTTAAGGATGGCAAATAAAGCAAGTAAATTACCCCGCTACTTCTCGAATATACAACTTGATTCTGCCATGGTGTGGACTGAGTGTGACACATGCCATACACCTGTTCTCAGTAATACCGATAACACACAAGGAAAATATAATCGGCAAAGGTGTTGACTCATATACACATTTAGGTGTATCTTGAGGTGCCAAGTGACTAAAGATGTCAAAAATCACAAATTTACTGTTCTAAACATATCAGTTTGATGGCATTTTGTAGCTATCTTCGCATAACTTATCGAAGGTTAAAAAGATTTTGTTGGTTTACCCGCCGCTATAGGAAAGGACATTCAGGGTTTAAAAACGTCACTTTCAATCTCCCTCTGTCCTTTGAATTTTAGAATTTTATAAATTTACATTGATGTATTGTTATGATATTTATTCATCTCTTTCAGACATACCGTTCGACCAAACGACTGTTGTTGACTTGGCTTCACAGGAAATAGTTCCCCGTATTTGGAAGGTAGAAGAAGCACTCAAAAACTGTAAATCTCCAGAAAAGCTACAGAAACTACGATTTAGTCCAAACAAAGAGATTCGATATTATTTGAGCAACCCCTTAGTGAAAAACAAAGGGCTTCAGCGTATACTAAATAACATCAAAGGCAAAACTGCTGCAAAAAGAGAACAGATACCCAAAACCAAAGAAATCAATCAATCATATACCGAGAAGTGCTATGTTCAATGGAGAACACCCGCATTGGCGTCCAGAGTACAACTGATAAGAAGCATTCTGGTGGGCTGTGCTTCCACACGCTCAAATTGTGACTATAACTGAAAAGTTATTGGCAATTTGTGAAATGTATGTTGGATAATCTTCATCGCTTAGTGCTAAAAATAGATATTTTTGTTTAGAATTACTTGCTCATGGAATCGGTTTTCATGTATTATTTTCAAGCAATAAAGCAATGCTTACTTTTCATTTTCGTTGAAGCGTTGTGATTTGAATTAATAGCCGAATGGGTGCCGATCTTGCCGCTACAACTTGAATATCAGTAACATGATATTCAGGAGATGATGGTATGAAAACCCACCGATCGCCGTTTTTCTCCGGGAACCGATATTGCACAAAACAGCTGTCTTCTCAATTAGAAAAGCACCGAATATATTACGGTTTATTTGAAACCTTAGTTCAAGTGTGTGACAAATCACATCTCGCAAATTCCATGATTTTGCTGCAACAGATTATGTTGAAAGTCAAAATGATGTCCACGATGCTTTCATGATGTTTTGCCTCAATTTCGCCCATTTTTCTTGCCCATAATATTGATAATATCATTAATAAGAAACCATAATTAAGGCGGCAGGAGTCCAAATTCCAGACTTCGTGGTGATAGAAAGGCAAATTTTAACCAATCTAGCGATGGCAAGCCTATATTAGAACGAATGACCCCAGAGAATGTCACCGGATTATACGTGGACACGTGTGATAAGACACGGATTACGTTGACCCGAATTGGATTACACTCAACTAAATCTCCATCACAAAAAAGAAGGTCTACGACAATAATAACATATAAATAAGGCAAAAGGGGATATTACAACTTGTGTGCTTTAATCTATATTCTGTATATTATATAGCAATTTTCCAGCGAATAACGCTGATACATATACATCTTTTTTAAATCAACTCTTGCCTAATAAATTTGATTACACAATTGATAGACCTACGTTTAATTGGTTACACTTGAAAATACCGGTAATTGCAACCAAATGACCCCGCTATACTCAGGTGAACTAGAGGCACTCGATGTGTAATAAAAAGATAGCGAATAATTAACTGGACAATGTAAGACATCGGAGTATAAGCAAATATTCGGCAAATGAATACGCAGTCTAAGTATGAAATGATTCTTGAGAGAGAAAGAAAAGTATTCAACGTCTAAGTAGTCAACGTCGAAATGTTCCTGTCTCAGTTATTCCCAACAGAAAGCAGGCACTTCTAAATTCAGATTCCACGTTTTGCTGAAACTGTGACACATCATGAATTGAGTTTCAAAGTCCAAGATTTTAATTAAGTGGTGACTTTCGTCGAGCATTCCAGTGGAATTCACGGCCTTGTACCAAAAGGCCTGTGCCCCGTAATTAAGGCGACATGAATCCAAATCCCAGACTTCGTAGGGATAGAAAGACAAATTTTAACCAATCTGGCGATGACAAGCCTGTATTAGAACGAATTATTATTATTATTATGCGTGGACACGTGCTATAAGACACGGATTACGTTGACCCGAATTGGATTACACTCAACTAAATCTCCATCACAAAAAAGAAGGTCTACGACAATAATAACATATAAATAAGGCAAAAGGGGATATTACAACTTGTGTGCTTTAATCTATATATTCTGTATATTATATAGCAATTTTCCAGCGAATAACGCTGATACATATACATCTTTTTTAAATTAACTCTTGCCTAATAAATTTGATTACACAATTGATAGACTTACGTTTAATTGGTTACACTTGAAAATACCGGTAATTGCAACCAAATGACTCCGCTATACTCAGGTGAACTAGAGGCACTCGATGTGTAATAAAAAGATAGCGAATAATTAATTGGACAATGTAAGACATCGGATTATACATATACATTGAAGCAAATATTCGGCAAATGAATACGCAGTCTAAGTATGAAATGATTCTTGAGAGAGAAAGAAAAGTATTCAACGTCTAAGTAGTCAACGTCGAAATGTTCCTGTCTCAGTTATTCCCAACAGAAAGCAGGCACTTCTAAATTCAGATTCCACGTTTTGCTGAAACTGTGACACATCACCTTCAATTGAATTTCGAAGTCCAAGATTCTAATTAAGTGATGACTTTCGTCGAGCATTCCAGTGGAATTCTCGGCCCCTTCCACTCCAGACGATTCGAGGAAACAAAACCAAATGATTCGAGGAAACAAAACCAGATCGCTGGAACATGTCATGTTCAGCAGGTAAGGACTTCCGTACCATATATTTAAAAGTTGCACTCTAATGAAGACATCATAATCGGATAAGCCCGACGTAGCACATAACGAATTTCTTTAGCTCCATCATGATTTAGTCTGACAGCTGAATTCTCGATTATATGAAATTTAAATATTCAAATTCCATTTCAAACTACTTTTGGAGAGACGTAATCACTGCCTGGCGTGAATGCTTGAAATGTGAACATTTTGTGAATCCATCTATAGCAACTGACCTACTATACAATTATGCTCCTGTATCTGCATGGAATGATGTTCGTAGGTGGAGTGATGCTGGGGCAGAAACCGTGAAAGATTTGGTCAGTGATGCATATAATTTTCTAACCCTTCAAGAATTTCAGGATAAATACCATATAGAACAAAAGAATTTCCTAGCATACTATGCTACTATTCATAACATTCCAAATGACAGAAGAAAAAACATCAGACGGGAAATTCAGACTGTTCAGCGGGAATTTAAAGGCACACTGATCTCAAAAATTCGAAATCAATCATCCACTAAATTTGTGTATAGATCTTTGATACAAAATATACAAGAGCCTGCTCTAAAAAGTCAAATGAAATGGAAAACTAACTTAAATATCTCGGTTCCAAATGATATTGACTGAAAACATATCTATGAAACGCATTTACAGTATGTACCGACGCAAAGCTTCAATTCTTTCAATATAAAATTAATCATCATCTTTTAGAAACTAACTCACTTATGTATAAATGGGGAAAATCTCAATCTGAAAAATGCAGCTTTTGCGACAAAGAACAGGAAACCATAATTCATCTGTTTTGGAATTGTAGTCACACAAAAGAGTTGTGGGATCTTTTCCAGGTCTGGGTTATCGAATCTAACATCTGCAAAAAAATGAACTTAACCGCGGAACTTGTTCTACTGGGTTATGAAACAAAATCCTTACTTTTAAGCCATTTGATAGTGTTAATTAAATGTTGCATATAATCCCACAGGACTCGAAGGAAGTCACCATCTTTTGAATCGTTGAAAGAGTATATTTATAGTGCTAGAAACATGGAAAAGAGGATAGCAACTAAGAATAATACAATTACAGCCTTCAAAGCGAAGTGGGGCCCCTTGACAATTTCAGTCGATTAGGGGCATATTTTGACTAACCTATTCAGTTGAGGCATGGATTAGTCGGTTCTTAAAAGCATATTCATACTGTACAATAGTTGTATGCATTATATACATAAATATATTTCTGTACTTTTTTTTATCTAATTTCCCGTACGTATCCGTTTTTCTCATAAATTGGCACGTCTATGATATTGTTACTATAATATAATATTTCAATATGTTATTTCTGCATATGTGTGTGTATGCGTATGTGTATATAGGTGTATGTGAGAAATAAAAGTACACCGTTTCGCGCTAGACTGTATATTGCACTGCTATACCGGTTTCGTCCATTTTATTATGGACTTTTCAATAGCAATAATATATTTATTCATATGTAAATCTATATATACATACAGCTGCCTTGCAGTTGAACATATAACACGCATTTTCATATACTAATTGGACATTGGCGGCATACATATTTACAATATAAAGCAGCAGACAAAAGGTATAACAGTTTGTTATAACCCGACAATGATATATACTATAGAACAAAACATTATATGACGTATATGTGTCTGTGTAAGTATATATATATGTATATGTGTATGTGTGTGTATGTATGTATGTGTATACATATGTGTACATGTATGTGTGTGTGTGTGCGCATGTATGCATATATGTATGTATTTCAGAAATAAAACTACACGAAATGTAGTTTTCAGCTAAACTGTATATTTCAATATTAAACTGGTTGGTCCATTCTATGGACTTTTCAGTAGCAATAATAGCTATATAAATATATAGTTGCCTTGCAGCTGAACATGTTAAAACGCATTTTTATATGCAAATTGGACACTGGAGACATACACATTAACAATATAATAGTATGCATGTACCCATGTGTGTGTGTATATGTTTGCGTGTAGATGTATATAGATGCACCTCTTTCACAATTCAAATACCATTTTGCTGTATAAATGAATGTAAAATATTTATTGTAAATTATGAATGTATTGTAAATTATTGTAAATTATGAATGTAAATGAAGATGTTATTATACGTTAAATTCTATTCACTCACTCATATATAGGCATACAATTTCAAGCGTGTCAAATATATTTATATGCATATACCAGTTGACATATTTGATACGTACATGCATATATAGTTTCCAGCACAACAAAAACCCAGTAAGCCTCTCGCCACGCGGGCGTTGTATGGGTATTATGTACATTCGTGGCGAATAGCTGAATAAACGCAGTGGTTTGTTCCAGGGCTTACACAAAAAAACAAAAAACAAAATATTTGCTTCGATGTCTTTTTCGCAATTATAACATTTGACCTGTGATCCAGTATTTTATATAAAAGATATAAATCACCCTGTTACTTCTCGGATGATGCTGCCGTGGTGTGGACTGGGTGTGACACGTGTCACACACCTGTTTGCAGAAATGTCGATGACACACAAGGTACTTTCTGCCAAATGTCACAAATTTACTCTATCGAAAATTGTTTTCGGTTCGAGTTTCTAAACTGTGAAAGCTCCGTCCTCTGGTTGACGTACTAAGTGAATTTACATAGACTGATGTAAACGTTCGCGTTGTGGAATTATATGGGACCCATCATCAGGGCACTACCGTACTTTGCGTCATTGTAAATTAAGCACAGATCGACTTTCTTTACACGTCAATCCGATCCGCTTGTTGTACTGTTTCGAGTGTTTACTAACTCGCAGTCCAATCTCAAACATTTTGCTGCAGACGATACAGATGGATAACTTGCTCATGTACGATCATCGATTTCGTCTCTCAGCCAAAATACAAAAGTAGTAATGAAAATTCGATTAATTAATCATAAAATAAATCATATCAACGTGTAAATTACGAGTGTTATTAAATATTTTTCGAGCTGTAAAGTTTCATTAAACACTTGATAATAGGTACCTTTGGAGGAGAGGGAAATAGATTCGTGCCAGCTTTGATTGAATTGATCTCTCAGGCGTATTTCAATGTTCTTTTTCATGACATGTATACTTGGAAAAGACTGGGACAACCAAATATTGTTCATTCCACATTGTTGAAATATTAATTTGACATTTGTTATCCACTTGTGCTGTGTCTCGGAGAAGTAAATTGTACATCAAACAAGATAATTTCGGTTGATCACTGACACATATATATCTTTTTTAATTAACTCTTGGCTAATAAATTTGATTACACAATTGATAGACTTACGTGTAATTGGTTACACTTGAAAATACCGGTAATTGCAACCAAATGACTTTGCTATACTCAAAATGTTTGATGAACCAAACCAGCGAAAGGCTTTGAAATTAAGCAGATTTCATTGACATATCGGTTTATGCTGAGGGGTTCGAGTATCTATAAAAAGACAGCTCTGATCATGCGCCCTGTAAAAGCCCTTTAACACGGCGGATAGTCAATGCTTTTACAGATATTCGAAGCCCTCAGGATAAACTGATATCTGAAGTTAAATTGTTATATTCCAGTAGTTTACACCCAATTGGTTTCATAGTACACGACCTTGACCTGCTGAGGAAACAAAGCCGGCGAAGCCGACAGAGCCCTGGTCAGCAGAACAAAATCACACCCCGGGGAATCCACGGTCTTTATCAAAATGACGTGTCCCGTTATTTCACCTTTGTTATAAAACAAAAAGTGCACCGTGCCCTTTCCACTTCAAACGATTCGAGTAATCCAAACGAGATCGCTGGAACATGTCACGCTCAGCAGGTAGCAGAGACTTCCTTATATTTAAAAGAAGCACTGCAATGAAGACATCATAATCATACCGATCGATCACCAGAAAACATCTGTAGAGCGTCACATTCAAAGTTATCCTCTGTAATATCTCCATTAACATATCCTATAAATATCGGCATATCGACGTCAGAGTGACACAGTTCGGAAATTCAAAATATCAACAGGTAAATATGCTGTATTTTCTGTTAATCGTGGAGCTTTTCAAAGCTCAGCTGGCTCCCAACGGTTCATTTTCAACTGTTTGAAAGTACATTTACACTTTCCACGGGTGAGCCCGACGTAGCATCTAACGGATTTCTCTAGCCCTATCATTATGTAGGTTCGCAGATGAATTCTCGATTGTACAAAATTGAAATATTTGCTTTATTGTCTTTTTCACAATTATAACTTTTGACATGTGATCCAATATTTTATACAGATAATATTTCATTGTGTTTCCTTTTTAAGGATGGAAAACAAAGTAAATAAATTACCCCGTTACTTCTCGGATGTACAACTTGATCCTGCCGTGGTGTGGACTGAATGTGACACCTGCCATATACCTGTTCTCAGTAATACCGATAACACACAAGGTACGTACGGAAAATATAATCGGCAATGGTATTGACTCATATACATAATGTACACATTTAGGTTGATCGAGAGTTGTCAAGTGATTAAACATGTCAAATGTCATAAATTTACTCTATCGAAAATTGTTTTAGGTTGGAGTTGTTGTAGACATATCAGTTGGATGGCACTTTGCACCATCTTCGCATAACATACCGAACGTTAAAAAGAAAATCTTGATTTACCCGCTGCTATATAGGAAAGGATAGTCAGGGCTTATCAACTTCTGTCCTTAGAATTTTAGAATGTACAAAATTTATATTGGTGTACTATTATGATATTTATTCATCTCTTTCAGAAATACCGTTCGACGAAACGACTGTTGTTGACTTGGCTCCACACGAAATAGTTCCCCGTATTTGGAAAGTAGAAGGAGCACTCAAATCGTGTCTGAAGAACTGTAAATCTCCAGAAAAGCCACATAAACTACGATTCAGTCCAAACAAGGAGATTCGATATTATTTGAGCAACCCCTTGGTGAAAAACAAAGGGCTTCAACGTATACTAAATAACATCAGAGGAAAAATTGCTGCAAAAAGGGAACAGACACCCAAAACCAATGAAATCAATCAATCATATACAGAGAAGTGCTGTGTTCAAGGGAGACCATCCGCAATGGCGTCCAGAGTACAACGGATAAAAAGCATTCTGGTGGGCTGTGCTTCCACACGCTCAAATTGTGACTATAACTGAGAAGTTATTGGAATGTATATTGGATAATCTTCATCGCTTAGTGCTAAAAAATAGATGTTTTTGTTTGAAAATTACCTGCTCATGGAATCGGTGTTTCTTATATTATTTTCAAGCAATAAAGCAGTGCTTACTTTTCATTTTCGTTGAAGCGTTGTGATTTGAATTAATAGCCGAATGGGTGCCGATGTTGCTGCTACAACTTGAATATCAGTAACATGATATTCAGGATATAATGATATGAAAACCTACTAATCACCGTTTTTCTCCGAGAACCGATATTGCACAAAACAGCTGTCTTCTCAATTAGAAAATCACTGAATATTTTAGGGTTCATTTGGAAGTTTTCCTCGAGTGCGAGGCAAATCACATTTTCCAAACAATCACCATGGATAGAAAGCTATTCTCGTATCTGTTCGCCGATATCCGCCATGGCGAACAGCATAGATTTTGTCGAATCGTAAAAGGCAGACTGGCAGGATTTTGCTGCAACAGATTATGTTGAAATTAGAATGGTATACACGATGGGGCCCTAAAACAGCTTTCACGATGTTTTGCCTCAATTTTGCTCATTTTTGTTACCTATCATATTGTTAATATAATTAATAAGAATCCCTAATTAGGGCGACACGAATCCAAATTTCCCAGACTTCGTAGGGATAAAAAGGCAGATTTTAACCAATCTAGATGACAAGCCTGTATTAAAACGAATGACCCCAGAGTATGTCACAGGATTATGCGTGGACACGTGCTATAAGACACGGATTACATTGACCCGAATTGGATTACACTCAACTAAATCTCCATCACCATAAAGAAGATCTACGACAATTAGTAGCATATATATAAGACAAAGGGGGATATTACAACTTGTGTGCTTTAATCTACATTCTGTATATTGTATAGCAATTTTCCAGCGAGTATCGGTGACACATATACATATTCTTTAAGTAAACTCTTGACTAAGAAATTCGATTACACAATTGATAGACTTACGTTTAATTGGTTACACTCGAAAATACCGGTAATTGCAACCAAACCAATCTGCTATACTCAGGTGAGCTAGAGGCACTCGATGTGTAATAAAAAGATAGCGAATAATTAATTGGGCAATGTAAGACATCGGAGTATACATACATTAAAGGAAATATTCGGCCAATGAATACGCAGTCTAAGTATGAAATGATTCATGAGAGAGAAAGTAGTCAACGTCGAAATATTCCTGTGTCAGTTATTCCCAACAGAAACCAGTCACTTGTCAAGTAAGATTCCGAGTTTTGCTGAAACTGTGACACATCACCTTCAATTGAGTTTCCGAGTCTCATATTCTAATTAGGAGATGACTTTCGCCGAGCATTCACCAGCCATTATAACGAAACGAAATTTGTGATGGCGTATCAGGTCATATATGACGGCTCTAAATTGGAGGAATCATACGCATGTGCTCAGCCGATTTACTATACCTGAGACATTTCTTAGGGGGTTGTGACCAATAGCCCGCTGTTTGTGCAGGTTATCCGTTTGTGTTGGTGTGAAGATGGCATGGCTTTACTCAAAATCTTTGATAAACCAAACCAGCGAGAGACTTTCAAATGTAGCAATTTTCACTTGAGATATCAGTTTATGCTGAGAGTTTCGAGTATCTGTGAATACACAGCCCTGCCCTCTTTGAAAGTACATTTACACTCTTTGTCACGGGTAAGCCCGATGTAACATCTAACGGATTTCTCTAACCCTATCATTATTTAGATTCGCAGCTGAATTCTCGATTATACAAAATTGAAACATTTGCTTCAATATCTTTTTCACAATTATAATATCTTGTATCTGATCCAATCTTTTATGATAGATAATATTTCTTTTTTTTTGCTTTTTAAAGATGGCAAATAAAGCAAGTAAATTACCACGTTACTTGTCGGATGTTGCTCCTGACGTGGTGTGGACTGAGTGTGACACGTGCCATACACCTGTTCTCAGTAATACCGATAACACACAAGGTACGTGCGGAAAATATAATCGGCAAAGGTATTGACTTATATACACATTTAGGTTGATCGTGAGGTGTCAAGGGACTAAAGATGTCAAATGTCACAAATTTACTCTATCGAAAAAAAAAATTCGGTTGGAGTTCTAAACATATCAGTTTGATGGCACTTCGTAGCCATCTTCGCATAACATATCGAACACTAAAAAGAAAAGTTTTGGTTGGCCCGCTGCTTTTAGGAAAGAACATTCGGGGTTTAAAAACGTCACTTTCAATCTCCAATCTGTCCTTTGAATTTTAGAATTTTATAATTTCACGTGTGAGACAAATCACATCCTCCAAACAATCCTCATGGATAAAAAGTTATTCTCGTATCTGTTCGTCGATATACGCAACGACGGGCATTATAGATTTTGTGGAATCGTAAAAGGCAGACATGCAGGATTTTGCTGCAACATATGTTGAAAGTCAAAATGGTGACCATGTGGGGCTCTAAAAATAGCGATTAAGATGTTTTGCCTCAATTTCTTTCATTTTTGTTACCTATCATGTTGATAATATCATTAATAAGAAGCCCTATTTAAGGGGACATTAATCCAAATTTCTGGCCAATCTGGCGATAACAAGATGATATTAAAATGAATGACCCCAGAGTATGTCACCGGATTATGCGTCGACACGTGCGATAAGACACGGATTAACTGATCCGAAATGGATTACACTCAACTGAATCGCCATCATCGACAGGAAAAGCTACGGCAATTAACAACATATTACAACTTGTGTGCTCTAATCTATATTCTGTATATTGTATAACAATTTGTCAGCAAGTGCCGCTGACACATTTACATGTTCTTCAGTTAACTATTGCCAAACAAATTTCATTACACAGTTTATACACATATCTTTAATTGGCTATACGTGAAAAATACGGGTAATTGCAAACAAATGACTCCGCTACACTCAGGTGAACAAGGTGTTCAATGTATAATAAAATGATGGTGAATAATTAATTGGACACTGTAATACATCGGAGTATACATACACTGAACTAGATCATCGGCAAATGAATACGCAGTCTAAGTAGTGAACGTCGAAATGTCCGTCTCAGTTATTCTCAACAGAAAGCAGTCCTTTCCGTGGGATTATTTTTGCGTCAGCCGTGGGATTATTTTTGCGTCAGCTTTCACGTTTTGCTGAAACTGTGACGCATTACCTCCAACTGAGTTTCGGGGTTCAAGATTCTAATTCGGAGCTGACTCCCGCCGAATATTCGTTGGCCATTATACAAACCTGGCGAGGACATGGTTTTCTTAAATATATAGAAATATTTCTAAATAATCAACTCTTAAATGTTTCAAAACAACCTTCCCAAATTGTAATGGGATGATCTGAACCGGTTTGAACCGCATCCTAAATTCCGTGTGTTGATGTCGAACGGTATGGCCTTTTTCCGTCAGTTGAATTTAGGAAAACAGTGGCTTGGAAGTAATCTGCTTTTTTATATGTTCGGTGGAAAGACCTGTCTTCCTGACGTATCAGGTCATTGCGAACGGTCTATATTAGTGGAATCATATTCATGTGCTCAGCCGATTTACTGTACCGGTATATTACGCTGTTCGTGCAGTGTATCTGTTTTTTTTTTTTGGTGTGAAGATGGCATGGCTTTACTCAAAATGTTTGATGAACCAAGCAAGCGGGAGACTTTGAAATTAAGTAGTTTTCACTTGAGATATCAGTTTATGCTGAGAGATTCGCGTATCTATAAAAACACAGCTCTGGCCATGCGCCCTGTAAAACCACTTTATTACGGCACATGGACAGAGTTATGTTTTCACAGTTAGTCGAAGCCATCATAGCATCAACAGTTATCTCAAGTTAAATTGTTATATTCCAGTAGTTTAAATGCAATGGGTTTCGTAGTACACGAACTTGACCTGCTGAGCAAACAATGCCGGCCAAGCCGACAGAATTCTGGTCAGTAGAACAAAATCACACCCCGGGGAATCCGAGGCCTTGTACCAAAATGATGTGTCCCGTTATTTCACCTTTGTTATAAGACAAAAAGTGCACCGTGCCCTTTCCACTTCAAACGATTCGAGTAACCAAAACGAGATCGCTGGAACATGTCACGCTCAGCACGTAGTAAGGACTTCCGTATATTTAAAAGTTGCACTCCAATGAATACATCACAATCAAACCAATCGATGACCAGAAAACATCTGTAGAGCGTCGCATTCAAAGTTACCCTCTGTAATATCTCCATTAATATCGCCATATCGTCTTCAGAGTGACATAGTTCGAGAATCCAAAATATCAACAGGTAAACATGCTGTATTTTCTGTTCATCGTCGAGTTTTTCAAAGGTCAGCTGGCTCTTAACGGTTCATTTTCCACTGTTTGAAAGTACATTTACAATCTTTGTCACGGGTGAGCCCGAGGTTTAGATTCGAGGATTAATTCTCGATAATACAAAATTGAAATATTTGCTTCAATGAAATTTTCACAATTATAACATTTGGCATCTCATCCAATCTTTTATGATAGATAATATTTCTTTTTTTTTTTCTTTTTAAGGATGACAAACAAAGCAAATAAATTACCCAGTTACTTCTCGGATGTACAACTTCATCCTGCCGTGGTGTGAACTGAGTGTGACATGTGCCATAAACCTGTTCTCAATAATACCGAAAATAATACAAGGTACGTACGGAAAATATAATCGGCAAAGGTTTGACTCATCAACACATTTAGGTTGATCGTGAGGTGTCAAGTAACCAAAGATGTCAAATGTCACAAATTTACTCTATCGAAAAAAAAAAACATCGGCTGGAGTTGTTCTAAACATATCAGTTTGATGGCAATTTGTAGCCATCTTCGCATAACATATCGAACGTTAAAAGGAAAATTTTTGGTTTACTCGCTGTTATATAGGAAAGGACATTCAGGGTTTAAAACCTTCACTTTCAATCTCCCTCTGTCCATTGAATTTTAGAATTTGATAATTTGACATTGGTGTACTGTTATGATATTTATTCATCTCTTTCAGAAATACCGTTCGAACAAACGACTGTTGTTGACTTGGCTCCACACGAAATAGTTCCCCGTATTTGGAAGGTAGAAGGAGCACTCAAATCGTGTCTGAAGAACTGTAAATCTCCAGAAAAGCTACAGAAACTACGATTCAGTCCAAACAAGGAGATTCGATATTATTTGAGCAACCCTTTAGTGAAAAACAAAGGGCTTCAGCGTATACTAAATAACATCAAAGGTAAAATTGCTGCAAAAAGGGAACAGACACCCAAAATCAATGAAATCAATCAATCATATATGGAGAAGTGCTGTGTGCAAGGGAGACCACCCGCAATGGCGTCCAGAGTACAACGGATAAGAAGCATTCTGGTGGGCTGTTCTTCCACACGCTCAAATTGTGACTATAACTGAGAAGTTATTGGAAATGTATGAAATGTATATTGGATAATCTTCATCGCTTAGTGCTAAAAAATATATGTTTTTGTTTGAAAATTGCCTGCTCATGGAATCGGGTTTTCTTGTATTATTTTCAAGCAATAAAGCAATGCTTACTTTTCATTTTCGTTCAAGCGTTGTGATTTGAATTAATAGCCGAATGGGTGCCGATGTTGCCGCTACAACTTGAATATCAGTAACATGATATTCAGGATATAATGGTATAAAAACCTACTGATCACCGTTTTTCTCCGAGAACCAATATTGCACAAAACAGCTGTCTTCTCAATTAGAAAAGCACCGAATATATTACGGTTTATTTGAAAGTTTTCTTCAAGTGTGAGACAAATCACATCTTGAAAATTCCATGATTTTGCTGCAACAGATTATGTTGAAAGTCAAAATGATGTCCACGATGGGGCCTTAAAACAGCTTTCATGATGTTTTGGCTCAATTTCGCTCATTTTTGTTGCCTATAATATTGATAATATCATTAATAAGAAACCCTAATTAAGGCGACATGAATCCAAATCCCAGACTTCGTAGGGATAGAAAGACAAATTTTAACCAATCTGGCGATGACAAGCCTGTATTAGAACGAATTACGCCAGAGAATGTCACCGGATTGATTGATTGAAATTGTAGTTTAAGGGCCGCTTCCCATTCGGATTTCGCGGCCCATCAACTCAATGTTTTATTTGGATTTCGCGGTACATTTCTTTGTTTTCTTTTAATATCTTTTCCAGCGCTAAGTATATAAATAAATAAATGAATAAATAAATAAATAATAACAATGAGAGATTAGCAGGAGATATAAATAGAAGTAAATAAGAATCGCTATGTACAAGTTCATAAGTCTCTTTCGGGTTTTTTTGGTTAAGCTATACTAGTAGATGTGAGTTCACTGTAGGTCTAATAGAGTAGGTGATTCCTTTGTCTTGGTACCCCTTTGTACGCACAAAGCCGTCCAGAAAAAACTGGGAGAACCATGGGCGTCTTCAGGATTTTTCGAATCGGCTTCCCTAACGACGCCCTTGTGAACAGGGTGGGTTCTTCCAGAAATCTGTGCCTGTAACAATTGCTTGGAGTGTGTATTGGGGCACAGGACGGCAGGTCTACGTCCTATATTGTGTGAAAGTCAAAGGATGATATTCTGTGTTGAGGCATCATTTCGGTGTCATATATGGGGCAGCGTGTCGGTGTGGTTTAGGATTTGGTTTAGGATTTTGGTTTAGGGTCGAGTATTCTGGGCGTTCTTGTAGACCGACGATGATGATCATCATGTTCATTTCCATTTGGTGCTGTTTCATAATATGTCACCGGATTATGCGTGGACACGTGCTATAAGACACGGACTACATTGAACCGAAATGGATTACACTCAACTAAATCTCCATCACCAACAAGAAGATCTACGACAATTAATAACATATAAATACGACAAAGGGGGATATTACAAATTGTGGGCTTTAATCTACATTCTGTATATTGTATAGCAATTTTCCAGCGAGTACCACTGACACATATACATCTTCTTTAAATTAACTCTTGCCTAATAAATTTGATTACACAATTGCTAGACTTACGTTTAATTGGTTACACTTGAAAATACCGGTAATTGCAACCAAATGACTCCGCTATACTCAGGTGAACTAGAGGCACTCGATGTGTAATAAAAAGATAGCGAATAATTAATTGGACAATGTAAGACATCGGATTATACATATACATTGAAGCAAATATTCGGCAAATGAATACGCAGTCTAAGTATGAAATGATTCTTGAGAGAGAAAGAAAAGTATTCAACGTCTAAGTAGTCAACGTCGAAATGTTCCTGTCTCAGTTATTCCCAACAGAAAGCAAGCACTTCTAAATTCAGATTCCACGTTTTGCCGAAACTGTGACACATCACTTTCAATTGAATTTCGAAGTCCAAGATTCTAATTAAGTGATGACTTTCGTCGAGCATTCCAGTGGAATTCTCGGCCCCTTCCACTCCAGACGATTCGAGGAAAAAAAAACAAATGATTCGAGGAAACAAAACCAGATCGCTGGAACATGTCATGTTCAGCAGGTATCAAGGACTTCCGTACCATATATTTAAAAGTTGCACTCTAATGAAGACATCATAATCGGATAAGCCCGACGTAGCA
The DNA here is from genome assembly GCA_036873755.1 of Hanleya hanleyi. Classification (NCBI taxonomy): domain Eukaryota; kingdom Metazoa; phylum Mollusca; class Polyplacophora; order Lepidopleurida; family Hanleyidae; genus Hanleya; species Hanleya hanleyi. The sequence goes on from JAVTVY010021681.1 coordinate 66,723, forward strand.
CATAACGAATTTCTTTAGCTCTATCATGATTTAGTTTGACAGCTGAATTCTCGATTATATGAAATTTAAATATTCAAATTCCATTTCAAACTACTTTTGGAGAGACGTAATCACTGCCTGGCGTGAATGCCTGAAATGTGAACATTTTGTGAATCCATCTATATAGCAACTGACCTACTATACAATTATGCTCCTGTATCTGCATGGAATGATGTTCGTAGGTGGAGTGATGCTGGGGCAGAAACCGTGAAAGATTTGGTCAGTGATGCATATAATTTTCTAACCCTTCAAGAATTTCAGGATAAATACCATATAGAACAAAAGAATTTCCTAGCATACTATGCTACTATTCATAACATTCCAAATGACAGAAGAAAAAACATCAGACTGGAAATTCAGACTGTTCAGCGGGAATTTAAAGGCACACTGATCTCAAAAATTCGAAATCAATCATCCACTAAATTTGTGTATAGATCTTTGATACAAAATATACAAGAGCCTGCTCTAAAAAGTCAAATGAAATGGAAAACTAACTTAAATATCTCGGTTCCAAATGATATTGACTGAAAACATATCTATGAAAACGCATTTACAGTATGTACCGACGCAAAGCTTCAATTCTTCCAATATAAAATTAATCATCATCTTTTAGAAACTAACTCACTTATGTATAAATGGGGAAAATATCAATCTGAAAAATGCAGCTTTTGCGACAAAGAACAGGAAACCATAATTCATCTGTTTTGGAATTGTAGTCACACAAAAGAGTTGTGGGATCTTTTCCAGGTCTGGGTTATCGAATCTAACATCTGCAAAAAAATGAACTTAACCGCGGAACTTGTTCTACTGGGTTATGAAACAAAATCCTTACTTTTAAGCCATTTGATAGTGTTAATTAAATGTTGCATATATTCCCACAGGACTCGAAGGAAGTCACCATCTTTCGAATCGTTGAAAGAGTATATTTATAATGCTAGAAACACGGGAAAGAGGATAGCATCTAAGAATAATACAATTACAGCCTTCAAAGCGAAGTGGGGGCCCCTTGACAATTTCAGTCGATTAGGGGCATATTTTGACTAACCTATTCAGTTGAGGCATGGAGTAGTCGGTTCTTAAAAGCATATTCATACTGTACAATAGTTGTATGCATTTTATACATAAGTATATTTCTGTACTTTTTTTTTATCTAATTTCCCGTATGTATCCGTTTTTCTCATAAATTGGCACGTCTATGTTATTGTTACTATAATATAATATTTCAATATGTTATTTCTGCATATGTGTGTGTATGCGTATGTGTATATATATAGGTGTATGTGAGAAATAAAAGTACACCGTTTCGCGCTAGACTGTATATTGCACTGCTAAACCGGTTTCGTCCATTTTATTATGGACTTTTCAATAGCAATAATATATTTATTCATATGTAAATCTATATATACATATAGCTGCCTTGCAGTTGAACATATAACACGCATTTTTATATACTAATTGGACATTGGCGGCATACATATTTACAATATAAAGCAGCAGACAAAAGGTATAACAGTTTGTTATAACCCGACAATGATATATACTATAGAACAAAACATTATATGACGTATATGGGTCTGTGTAAGTATATATATATGTATGTGTATGTATGTATGTATGTATGTGTATACATATGTGAACATGTATGTGTGTGTGTGTGCGCATGTATGCATATATGTATGTATTTGAGAAATAAAACTACACGAAATGTAGTTTTCAGCTAAACTGTATATTTCAATGTTAAACTGGTTGGTCCATTCTATGGACTTTTCAGTAGCAATAATAGCTATAAAAATATATAGTTGCCTTGCAGTTGAACATGTTAAAACGCATTTTTATATGCAAATTGGACACTGGAGACATACACATTAACAATATAATAGTATGCATGTACCCATGTGTGTGTGTATATGTTTGCGTGTAGATGTATATAGATGCACCTCTTTCACAATTCAAATACCATTTTGCTGTATAAATGAATGTAAAATATTTATTGTAAATTATGAATGTATTGTAAATTATTGTAAATTATGAATGTAAATGGAGATGTTATTATACGTTAAATTCTATTCACTCACTCATATATAGGCATACAATTTCAAGCGTGTCAAATATATTTATATGCATATACCAGTTGACATATTTGATACGTACATGCATATATAGTTTCCAGCACAACAAAAATCCAGTAAGCCTCTCGCCACGCGGGCGTTGTATGGGTATTATGTACAGTCGTGGCGAATAGCTGAATAAACGCCCAGTGGTCTGTTCCACGGCTTACACAAAAAAAAAAAAAAAAAATTAAATATTTGCTACGATGTCTTTTTCGCAATTATAACATTTGACCTGTGATCCAGTATTTTATATAAAAGATATAAATCACCCTGTTACTTCTCGGATGATGCTGCCGTGGTGTGGACTGGGTGTGACACGTGTCACACACCTGTTTGCAGAAATGTCGATGACACACAAGGTACTTTCTGCCAAATGTCACAAGAATTTACTCTATCGAAAATTGTTTTCGGTTCGAGTTTCTAAACTTTGAAAGCTCCGTCCTCTGGTTGACGTACTAAGTGAATTTACATAGACTGATGTAAACGTTCGCGTTGTGGAATTATATGGGACCCATCATCAGGGCACTACCGTACTTTGCGTCATTGTAAATTAAGCACAGATCGACTTTCTGTACACGTCAATCCGATCCGCTTGTTGTACTATTTCGAGTGTTTACTAACTCGCAGTCCAATCTCAAACATTTTGTTGCAGACGATACAGATGGATAACTTGCTCATGTACGATCATCGATTTCGTCTCTCAGCCAAAATACAAAAGTAGTAATGAAAATTCGATGAATTAATCATAAAATAAATCATATCAACGTGTAAATTACGAGTGTTATTAAATATTTTTCGAGCTGTAAAGTTTCATTAAACACTTGATAATAGGTACCTTTGGAGGAGAGGGAAATAGATTCGTGCCAGCTTTGATTGAATTGATCTCTCAGGCGTATTTCAATGTTCTTTTTCATGACATGTATACTTGGAAAAGACTGGGACAACCAAATACTGTTCCTTCCACATTGTTGAAATATTAATTTGACATTTGCTATCCACTTGTGCTGTGTCTCGGAGAAGTAAATTGTACATCAAACAAGATAATTTCGGTTTATCACTGACACATATATATCTTTTTTAATTAACTCTTGGCTAATAAATTTGATTACACAATTGATAGACTTACGTTTAATTGGTTACGGTACACTTGAAAATACCGGTAATTGCAACCAAATGACTTTGCTATACTCAAAATGTTTGATGAACCAAACCAGCGAAAGGCTTTGAAATTAAGCAGATTTCATTGACATATCGGTTTATGCTGAGGGGTTCGAGTATCTATAAAAAGACAGCTCTGATCATGCGCCCTGTAAAAGCCCTTTAACACGGCGGATAGTCAATGCTTTTACAGATATTCGAAGCCCTCAGGATAAACTGATATCTGAAGTTAAATTGTTATATTCCAGTAGTTTACACCCAATTGGTTTCATAGTACACGACCTTGACGTGCTGAGGAAACAAAGCCGGCCAAGCCGACAGAGTCCTGGTCAGCAGAACAAAATCACACCCCGGGGAATCCACGGTCTTTATCAAAATGACGTGTCCCGTTATTTCACCTTTGTTATAAGACAAAAAGTGCACCGTGCCCTTTCCACTTCAAACGATTCGAGTAATCCAAACGAGATCGCTGGAACATGTCACGCTCAGCAGGTCACGCTCAGCAGGTAGCAGAGACTTCCTTATATTTAAAAGAAGCACTGCAATGAAGACATCATAATCATACCGATCGATCACCAGAAAACATCTGTAGAGCGTCACATTCAAAGTTATCCTCTGTAATATCTCCATTAACATATCCTATAAATATCGGCATATCGACGTCAGAGTGACACAGTTCGGAAATTCAAAATATCAACAGGTAAATATGCTGTATTTTCTGTTAATCGTGGAGCTTTTCAAAGCTCAGCTGGCTCCCAACGGTTCATTTTCAACTGTTTGAAAGTACATTTACACTTTTCACGGGTGAGCCCGACGTAGCATCTAACGGATTTCTCTAGCCCTATCATTATGTAGATTCGCAGATGAATTCTCGATTGTACAAAATTGAAATATTTGCTTTATTGTCTTTTTCACAATTATAACTTTTGACATGTGATCCAATATTTTATACAGATAATATTTCATTGTGTTTCCTTTTTAAGGATGGAAAACAAAGTAAATAAATTACCCCGTTACTTCTCGGATGTACAACTTGATCCTGCCGTGGTGTGGACTGAATGTGACACCTGCCATATACCTGTTCTCAGTAATACCGATAACACACAAGGTACGTACGGAAAATATAATCGGCAATGGTATTGACTCATATACATAATGTACACATTTAGGTTGATCGAGAGTTGTCAAGTGATTAAACATGTCAAATGTCATAAATTTACTCTCTCGAAAATTGTTTTAGGTTGGAGTTGTTCTAGACATATCAGTCGGATGGCACTTTGCACCATCTTCGCATAACATATCGAACGTTAAAAAGAAAATCTTGATTTACCCGCTGCTATATAGGAAAGGATAGTCAGGGCTTATCAACTTCTGTCCTTAGAATTTTAGAATGTACAAAATTTATATTGGTGTACTATTATGATATTTATTCATCTCTTTCAGAAATACCGTTCGACGAAACGACTGTTGTTGACTTGGCTCCACACGAAATAGTTCCCCGTATTTGGAAAGTAGAAGGAGCACTCAAATCGTGTCTGAAGAACTGTAAATCTCCAGAAAAGCCACATAAACTACGATTCAGTCCAAACAAGGAGATTCGATATTATTTGAGCAACCCCTTGGTGAAAAACAAAGGGCTTCAACGTATACTAAATAACATCAGAGGAAAAATTGCTGCAAAAAGGGAACAGACACCCAAAACCAATGAAATCAATCAATCATATACAGAGAAGTGCTGTGTTCAAGGGAGACCATCCGCAATGGCGTCCAGAGTACAACGGATAAAAAGCATTCTGGTGGGCTGTGCTTCCACACGCTCAAATTGTGACTATAACTGAGAAGTTATTGGAATGTATATTGGATAATCTTCATCGCTTAGTGCTAAAAAATAGATGTTTTTGTTTGAAAATTACCTGCTCATGGAATCGGTGTTTCTTATATTATTTTCAAGCAATAAAGCAGTGCTTACTTTTCATTTTCGTTGAAGCGTTGTGATTTGAATTAATAGCCGAATGGGTGCCGATGTTGCTGCTACAACTTGAATATCAGTAACATGATATTCAGGATATAATGATATAAAAACCTACTAATCACCGTTTTTCTCCGAGAACCGATATTGCACAAAACAGCTGTCTTCTCAATTAGAAAATCACTGAATCTTTTAGGGTTCATTTGGAAGTTTTCCTCGAGTGCGAGGCAAATCACATTTTCCAAACAATCACCATGGATAGAAAGCTATTCTCGTATCTGTTCGCCGATATCCGCCATGGCGAACAGCATAGATTTTGTCGAATCGTAAAAGGCAGACTGGCAGGATTTTGCTGCAACAGATTATGTTGAAATTAGAATGGTATACACGATGGGGCCCTAAAACAGCTTTCACGATGTTTTGCCTCAATTTTGCTCATTTTTGTTACCTATCATATTGTTAATATAATTAATAAGAATCCCTAATTAGGGCGACACGAATCCAAATTTCCCAGACTTCGTAGGGATAAAAAGGCAGATTTTAACCAATCTAGATGACAAGCCTGTATTAAAACGAATGACCCCAGAGTATGTCACAGGATTATGCGTGGACACGTGCTATAAGACACGGATTACATTGACCCGAATTGGATTACACTCAACTAAATCTCCATCACCATAAAGAAGATCTACGACAATAAGTAGCATATATATAAGACAAAGGGGGATATTACAACTTGTGTGCTTTAATCTACATTCTGTATATTGTATAGCAATTTTCCAGCGAGTATCGGTGACACATATACATATTCTTTAAGTAAACTCTTGACTAAGAAATTCGATTACACAATTGATAGACTTACGTTTAATTGGTTACACTTGAAAATACCGGTAATTGCAACCAAACCAATCTGCTATACTCGGGTGAGCTAGAGGCACTCGATGTGTAATAAAAAGATAGCGAATAATTAATTGGGCAATATAAGACATCGGAGTATACATACATTAAAGGAAATATTCGGCCAATGAATACGCAGTCGAAGTATGAAATGATTCATGAGAGAGAAAGAATAGTAGTCAACGTCGAAATATTCCTGTGTCAGTTATTCCCAACAGAAAGCAGTCACTTCTCAAGTAAGATTTCGAGTTTTGCTGAAACTGTGACACATTACCTTCAATTGAGTTTCCGAGTCCCATATTCTAATTAGGAGATGACTTTCGCCGAGCATTCACCAGCCATTATAACGAAACTGACTTGGACATGATTTGTGAAATATATAGAAATGTTTCTAAAATATTCAGCTCTCACATTTATCAAAACAACCTTCCCAATTTGTGATGGCGTATCAGGTCATATATGACGGCTCTAAATTGGAGGGATCATACGCATGTGCTCAGCCGATTTACTATACCTTAGACATTTCTTAGGGGGTTGTGACCAATAGCCCGCTGTTTGTGTTGGTGTGAAGATGGCATGGCTTTACTCAAAATCTTTGATAAACCAAACCAGCGAGAGACTTTCAAATGTAGCCATTTTCACTTGAGATATCAGTTTATGCTGAGAGTTTCGTGTATCTGTGAATACACAGCCCTGCCCTCTTTGAAAGTACATTTACACTCTTTGTCACGGGTAAGCCCGATGTAACATCTAACGGATTTCTCTAACCCTATCATTATTTAGATTCGCAGCTGAATTCTCGATTATACAAAATTGAAACATTTGCTTCAATATCTTTTTCACAATTATAATATCTTGTATCTGATCCAATCTTTTATGATAGATAATATTTCTTTTTTTTTCTTTTTAAAGATGGCAAATAAAGCAAGTAAATTACCACGTTACTTGTCGGATGTTGATCCTGACGTGGTGTGGACTGAGTGTGACACGTGCCATACACCTGTTCTCAGTAATACCGATAACACACAAGGTACGTACGGAAAGTATAATCGACAAAGGTATTGACTTATATACACATTTAGGTTGATCGTGAGGTGTCAAGTGACTAAAGATGTCAAATGTCACAAATTTACTCTATCGAAAAAAACAATTCGGTTGGAGTTCTAAACATATCAGTTTGATGGCAATGCGTAGCCATCTTCGCATAACATATCAAACACTAAAAAGAAAAGTTTTGGTTGGCCCGCTGCTTATAGGAAAGAACATTCGGGGTTTAAAAACGTCACTTTCAATCTCCAATCTGCCCTTTGAATTTTAGAATTTTATAATTTCACGTGTGAGACAAATCACATCCTCCAAACAATCCTCATGGATAACAAGTTATTCTCGTATCTGTTCGTCGATATACGCAACGACGGGCATTATAGATTTTGTGGAATCGTAAAAGGCAGACATGCAGGATTTTGCTGCAACATATGTTGAAAGTCAAAATGGTGACCATGTGGGGCTCTAAAAATAGCGATTAAGATGTTTTGCCTCAATTTCTTTCATTTTTGTTACCTATCATGTTGATAATATCATTAATAAGAAGCCCTATTTAAGGGGACATTAATCCAAATTTCTGGCCAATCTGGCGATAACAAGATGATATTAAAATGAATGACCCCAGAGTATGTCACCGGATTATGCGTCGACACGTGCGATAAGACACGGATTAACTGATCCGAAATGGATTACACTCAACTGAATCGCCATCATCAACAGGAAAAGCTACGGCAATTAACAACATATTACAACTGTATAACAATTTGTCAGCGAGTGCCGCTGACACATTTACATGTTCTTCAGTTAACTATTGCCAAACAAATTTCATTACACAGTTTATACACATATCTTTAATTGGCTATACGTGAAAAATTCGGGTAATTGCAAACAAATGACTCCGCTACACTCAGGTGAACAAGGTGTTTAATGTATAATAAAATGATGGTGAATAATTAATTGGACAATGTAATACATCGGAGTATACATACATTGAACTAGATCATCGGCAAATGAATACGCAGTCTAAGTAGTGAACGTCGAAATGTCCGTCTCAGTTATTCTCAACAGAAAGCAGTCCTTTCCGTGGGATTATTTTTGCGTCAGCCGTGGGATTATTTTTGCGTCAGCTTTCACGTTTTGCTGAAACTGTGACGCATTACCTCCAACTGAGTTTCGGGGTTCAAGATTCTAATTCGAAGCTGACTTCCGCCGAACATTCGTTGGCCATTATACAAAACTGGCGAGGACATGGTTTTCTTAAATATATAGAAATATTTCTAAATAATCAACTCTTAAATGTTTCAAAACAACCTTCCCAAATTGTAATGGGATGATCTGAACCGGTTTGAACCGCATCCCAAATTCCGTGTGTTGAGGTCGAACGGTATGGCCTTATTTCCGTCAGTTGAATTTAGGAAAACAGTGGCTTGGAAGTAATCTGCTTTTTTATATGTTCGGTGGAAAGACCTGTCTTCCTGACGTATCAGGTCATTGCGAACGCTCTATATTAGTGGAATCATATTCATGTGCTCAGCCGATTTACTGTACCGGTATATTACGCTGTTCGTGCAGTGTATCTGGTGTTTTTTTTGGTGTGAAGGTGGCATGGCTTTACTCAAAATGTTTGATGAACCAAGCAAGCGGGAGACTTTGAAATTAAGTAGTTTTCACTTGAGATATCAGTTTATGGTGAGAGATTCGAGTATCTATAAAAACACAGCTCTGGCCATGCGCCCTGTAAAACCACTTTATTACGGCACATGCATGGTCAGAGTTATGTTTTCACAGATAGTCGAAGCCATCATAGCATAAACAGTTATCTCAAGTTAAATTGTTATATTCCAGTAGTTTAAATGCAATGGGTTTCGTAGTACACGAACTTGACCTGCTGAGCAAACAATGCCGGCCAAGCCGACAGAATTCTGGTCAGTAGAACAAAATCACACCCCGGGGAATCCACGGCCTTGTACCAAAATGATGTGTCCCGTTATTTCACCTTTGTTATAAGACAAAAAGTGCACCGTGCCCTTTCCACTTCAAACGATTCGAGTAACCAAAACGAGATCGCTGGAACATGTCACGCTCAGCACGTAGTAAGGACTTCCGTATATTTAAAAGTTGCACTCCAATGAAGACATCACAATCAAACCAATCGATGACCAGAAAACATCTGTAGAGCGTCGCATTCAAAGTTACCCTCTGTAATATCTCCATTAATATCGCCATATCTTCTTCAGAGTGACATAGTTCGAGATTCCAAAATATCAACAGGTAAACATGCTGTATTTTCTGTTCATCGTCGAGCTTTTCAAAGGTCAGCTGGCTCTTAACGGTTCATTTTCCACTGTTTGAAAGTACATTTACAATCTTTGTCACGGGTGAGCCCGAGGTTTAGATTCGAGGATTAAGTCTCGATTATACAAAATTGAAATATTTGCTTCAATGAAATTTTCACAATTATAACATTTGGCATCTCATCCAATATTTTATGATAGATAATATTTCTTTTTTTTTCTTTTTAAGGATGACAAACAAAGCAAATAAATTACCCAGTTACTTCTCGGATGTACAACTTGATCCTGCCGTGGTGTGGACTGAGTGTGACACGTGCCAGACACCTGTTCTCAGTAATACCGCTAACACACAAGGTACGTACGGAAAATATAATCGGCAAAGGTTTGACTCATCAACACATTTAGGTTGATCGTGAGGTGTCAAGTAACCAAAGATGTCAAATGTCACAAATTTACTCTATCGAAAAAAAACCATCGGTAGTTGTTCTAAACATATCAGTTTGATGGCACTTTGTAGCCATCTTCGCATAACATATCGAACGTTAAAAGGAAAATTTTTGGTTTACTCGCTGTTATATAGGAAAGGACATTCAGGGTTTAAAACCTTCACTTTCAATCTCCCTCTGTCCATTGAATTTTAGAATTTGATAATTTGACATTGGTGTACTGTTATGATATTTATTCATCTCTTTCAGAAAATACCGTTCCAACAAACGACTGTTGTTGACTTGGCTCCACACGAAATAGTTCCCCGTATTTGGAAGGTAGAAGGAGCACTCAAATCGTGTCTGAAGAACTGTAAATCTCCAGAAAAGCTACAGAAACAACGATTCAGTCCAAACAAGGAGATTCGATTCTACTTGAGCAACCCCTTAGTAAAAAACAAAGGGCTTCAACGTATACTAAATAACATCAAAGGCAAAATTGCTGCAAAAAGGGAACAGACACCTAAAGTCAAAGAAATAAATCAATCGTACACAACCAAACTTTCATCAGCCATTTCAAGCTGGTTACCTTCACCGTGCAGTACACAACTGAACAGAACTGACAGGAAATAATAATAATAATCATTGATTAATGCATTTAATAATGAACCAGTAACTGACTGCTTACTGGCAGGTACTGTTCAGTTGTCACAGGTTATTCGCCTGCTGGTTAACTGATGGTTCCCGACCAGTTACCTTACAGTGACTATGTGGTAACCGTCCAGTTGCCAACTGAATGGTACTGTCAATCGCCCACTGGATGGTAACCAGCGGATGCTAACTTTGCGGATACTGTACAGTAAACCTGCTGGTAACAGGACCTTTCCTGTCAGTACTGTTCAGTTGTGAGCCGCAGAGTACTGGCTGGTGAATATTTCGCTCTGAAAACCCAAACGTGCTATGTTCAAGTCAACTTTATTACACTCAGGACCACCTGGGTGGTATGCGAGGATACATGATGACAGAGTGACAGATGGATTGTAGTATAAATTCGACAAACTAATCATAGTTTGTCTTGTATCAATGACAAACCTTTCTCAATAAATTTACATAGCTGTAATAGCTTACACTTATTATTTGATTGGAACAGTTGCTGTGGCTTATACACACTCGGTTTCATATATACATTTATTGGTAAATATCTCGTACGGTACATTTGGAGAGTTTCACATGATATAAGGAAATGATACTCGTCTCCAACAACTTGTTTTTTGCACAGTTTGCAAAAACGTTGATTTGCTGGAATATTTGCCCACCTTCCCGTCTCAATTGGTAAATAATGATTTGATGTTCGAAATTTTATAAATATAGTTCTGACTTTTGCAGGCAAGTTAATTAGGTAGTTTTCAAACGTGAATTCATTTTTGACAATTTCGCACCATTTCCCTTTGGATGAGGCTTTGATATCTCCATACCATTGTTGTATAAACTGGTCTTTCAAGCGTTGCTGCAACTGTTTCAATAGGTAATGTTTGTCACAGTTACCTTGATATTCCCAAACGAAGTTAAAACCAGATTTGTCAAGGATTTGTCGAATACTTTTCAACCACATAGTTTCATGAGTACCTCTATTTCTATATGCTAATTGATATAATATATACGATATTTTTGTATTTTTACCATGCAACAAGTTAAACCAAAATGATACCATACGGGCTTTAACCTTAATGGACAAAGGCATAATTCGAAATTCCCCGTACACCATATAATTCGGCGTAGATCTTTTAACACGTAATACATTTTTCAGAAACTGCCGCTGTATCTTTTCGAGAATGTGAAGGTTTGTATATCCCTAGATTTCACAGCCATAGAGAAGAATAGGTTCTATAATTTTCTCGAATAGTTTAATTTGACAGTCAATTGGTAATGATAAGTTCACTATTTTCCTTCGGAGGCCGAAAACAGCTCTAGAAGCTTGTGCAGCTAGTTGTTTTAGGGCCTTTGTGAAACTGCCGTTACTAGATAAGATAATGCCCAGGTAACAATATATTCATACACAGTTTCTAAAGGCTTCTCATCTAACATAAACACTGGCTTGCGTCTAGATCTGCGTTTAGCGAAAACCATACATTTTGTTTTGCTAACGTTTACACTTAGTTTCCAGGTTCGACAATACTGGGAAAAAGCATCTAGACATTGTTGGAGGGCTTCCTTTGACTCTACTATAAGTACAGTGTCATCGGCATAGAGTAACAATAATAGTTTCATATATATATTAAGCTTTCCAGCAATGTCGTCGGTCAATGATGTCAATCCTTCTATATTGTTTTATACAGGTAATCCTCTAGGTTATTTAAATATACAGAAAATAATAGCGGTGAAAGATTGTCACCCTGTCGGACTCCCACATTACATGCAAAGTATTCACCAGTTTTATCACCACAGGAAATACATGATTTAATTGATTCATACATATTTTTAATGACATTTAGGCATTTCCCATTTATATTATTATTGTACATCTTAACCATAATCCATTTCTCCAAACACAATCGAATGCCTTCTTAAAGTCTATGAATGAACAGTACAGTTTCTTACCAGAGTTGAGGAATATATCTACAAGGGTACTCAGAATGAATATATTGTGCGACGTAGAGTACGATTTCCTGAATCCTGTCTGAGACTCGTGTAATATGTGTTCATGCTCTGCATATGCACTGAGCCTCTTATTGAGAATTGAGGTAAAAAGCTTCCCGACACAGCTCAAAAGGGTAATTCCCCTATAATTTCCGGGGTCGTTTTTATCACCTTTATTCTTGTATATCGGTTTAATTATACCGATCAGCCAGGATTCAGGAACAATTCCAGAATCAAATACTAAATTAAATAATTTGCAATATAGAGGTATCATGATGTTGGCCGTACTCTTAATGTATTCATTGCAGACATTGTCGATTCCTGGGGATTTGTTGTTTTTTAATTCATTGATTGCATTTTGAATTTCCAATGCAGTTATTGGAATATTTATTGCATCGTTTTCGGTAATATTCTGATCATAATTGAGATCATCGTTAGGAGATGTAAGTTCAGGACAGGCATTCATTTCTTCAAAATATTGTGTAAACTTATCAAGGTCAATTTGATTTCCGTCACATTTCGGTTCAAGACTATTAATCAGTTTCCAGTAAGCTTTAGGATCATTTTCACTCAAAGTTCTCACCTTTTTTGCATTTTCTTTTTTGTAGTTTTTATATTATTTTCTGACTGTTTTTTTGTAAGTAACACTAGCTTCTTTCAAAAGTTTAAATGTTTCTTGTGTTTTACGTATCCTGTTCTTCGTCCGTGCAGTATGAAATAATATTCTCTTCTCGTTGCATTCTTTGCCAAACCAGGGCTTATTTACCCGTTTACAATTATTTTGCCTAATTTCCTTGTAACCGAAGACTTTTTCCGCTGTTTCAATATAAATCTTATTAATTTTATCCATAATGGAGTCTAATTTATCAGATGTGTTGTTTTTATTTAGAAGAATCAGTTCATCGGTCATGCGTTGGAGTCCATTTTCGATGGAAACATTCATTAAATTTGTTAGTTGGTCGAGATCATCTGATGTGTTCTGAATCTCATCCGTATCAAATTCGTTCACATATTTGTCCCTTTTCTCCGCATGCCATCTACGTAATTTACGTTTTTTATCAGTATTATGATGGACAATAGTAGAGCAATGTAAACTTATAACAGTTGGCTGGTGAACGTCAGATAGTATAGGATTATAGTCCAAGACTTTAAAGTTGTCTACAAGCTTAAACATTTGTGGAGATACAATAGTGTAATCTATTAAGCTGACATTGTTACTATAGTCTGTCTATTTTAATTAGTGGTCTACTTTGGAGCTTGTCAATAATCAGCAGTTAACTCTGCATAAATTTTCTTTTTTGCATTGTGTAGAACAAACAGAAATCTACAAAACGACTGCCATTTCCCCGTGATATCGATAATATATCGCGTTTGAAATAACTTTTTAATTCTCTCCATATAAAACTCCAGTACAGTTGTTTCATGTACCGGGACTCAATTACATAGGGAGACGTCATAATGTATTCGTGCTGTCTAGCACAAAGGTCAACAATGCCTTGTATGGTCATAGAGGTGTGTGCGGTTTATCATTCGGCAATTTCACTGGGCATGGAATATGTGCGACACTCTCACGGACCGCCTGTTTTTACTATATTCGGCATTAATGACCTTTGTGCCAATGAGAATGAATACATTATGACGTCTCCCTATGTAATTGAGGCCCGGTGCATCAACAACTGTACTGGAGTTTTATATGGAGTGAATGATAAAGTTATTTCAAGCGTGATATATTATCGATATCACGGAGAAATAGTAGTCATTTTGTAGAGTTCAGTTTGTTCTACACGCTGCAAAAAAGAAAATTGTTGCAGGGTTAACTACTGATTTTTGGCAAGCTCCAAAGTAGACGACTAATTAAAATAGACAGACTATAGTGACTCTGCCAACTCCTTTATCATTTCCCGCTCTGCCATTAACAATAATTAGGTTACACTCACGGCAAAAATTTTAGAAATTTGTAACCCCAATTATTGGGCCTTCCTTCATCTTCGCTAAATCTCTGAAATGATATACCTAACGAATTTGCATATACCTCGTCAAAGGCGACTAGGTTGTTCTCGTAATTCAAATACAGGTCAGTTTCATCACACAAAAAATCATATGTTTCTGGACATTCAGAGATATTTTTTGTACGTGCATTCCAATCTCCTATTAAACAAACATGAGTGAAACTGCTTGCCACTCTTATGTATTCATTTTGTAATTTTGTGTAGCATTCAGTCGTTACATATTTGGTCCCTTCTGGGGGCGCATACACTGCTCCAAATAGAACGTCTTCGCCAAAGAGTTCAGAGCTACCGTGAACCCATTTAATGTACGGACAGTACGAATCCAACTCAGTGAAATATTTAATTAAATGGCCTTTAACTAGAACTGCTATCCCACCAGATCTTGTTTTAGACGTTCGTGGTTTCTACAAGGGCTTAAACCCGTTCACATTCACAATATCAAATTCGTTCAGTTTTGTTTCGGTCACAAACAAATTTTCAAAGTCTGGTGTCATTAATTTCGATTTCAGTCCGCAAACGTTCAGACCACATATTTTAAATTTTCTATGACTAGTGTTCTCTTGCTGATGCTGATGATGTTTTCGTTGTTCACATTCAATAAACGGCTCACCTCCACCCGCGTGGTCCTATTCACCTGGTTCGGTGCCGGTTGGCGACGTCTCTGCTGCTCGTTGGTTGTTGTCATTGACGGCGCCACTTTGGCTGATTTGCATATCTTCAGCATCTGCGATAGCTTGAGGGAGATGCGTCACGTTGAACTGTTGCGTAGGCAGTACCGGGGCTGGCGATGTCACGTGCGTGGCGTTGGCTGACGCCAACTGAGGCTCCACACGGTTGTAATCTGGCGCGAGGGGCTCGTAACGGTTTCTGTAGAAATAATCCTAAGATTGGTGATACGACCCGCCCTGCGGGTGCTGAATTGGCCGTTGTTGATACATTGGTTGTGGCACAGCGCTGTGATGTCCAGGATGGGGGTCCATACGGTTCTGTGTACGTGGTACATGTTGTCATTGTCGGTTGTCATTGTTGTCATTGTAGATTCCGTGAATCATCTTCATCTGCGCGGTATTCTCGACCGTCGATATACAGTTTGTCGATCACTAGTTTTGCAGTTCGACCGCGTAGTTTTTCCGCGCGCATGATCGGGTACAGTTCAAGGGAGACCACCCGCAATGGCGTACAGAGTACAACGGATAAGAAACATTCTGGTGGGATGTGATTCCACACGCTCAAATTGTGACTATAACTGAGAAGTTATTGGGAATTTATGAAATGTTCATTGAATAATTTACATCGCTTAGTGCTAAAAATATGTGGTTTTGTTTGAACTTTGCCTGCTCACGGAATCGGGTTTTATGTCTTATTTTCAAGCAATAAAGTAATGATTAATTTCCCTCTACGTTCAAGCGTTGTGACTTGAAAAAATAGCCAAATGGGTACCGATATTGCCGCTACAACTTGAATATCAGTGACATGGTATTCAAGAGATGACGGTGTGAACACCCATTGATCACCGTTTTTCTGCGTTTTATTGCACAAAACAGCTGTCTTCTCAATTAGAAAAAGTACCGAATATATTAGGGTTTATTTGAAAGTTAACTGTTCCTCAAGTGTGAGACAAATCACAACCTCCAAACAATCCCCATGAATAGAAAGCTAGATTTGGTGGAATCGTAAAAGGCGGACATGTTGGATTTTGCTACAACAGATTTAGTTGAAAGTCTAATTGGTGACCATGAAGGGTTTTAAAACTGCGGTTACGATGTTTTGCCTCAATTTATCTATCATATAAGATTTATCTATCATGTTGCCTATCATACTGATAATATTATTAATAAGAAGCCTCAATTAAGGCAACATGGATGGAAATTTCCCACACCACGTAGGGATAAATATGCAGATTTTGACCAATCTAGCGATGAGAAGCTGGTATTAAAATGAATGACCCCAGAGTATGCAATCGGTTTATACGTCGGCACGTGCTAAGTGCAAGGGATACCACCCGCAATGTCAGTAGTGTATAAAGGCTAAATTCAGTACTATTTCACCCGGATGTAGAGGTCATTTGGGGCGGGAATGTGGAGGAGAGGTCAAGTGCAGTATAGTTCCGGCAGGAGGACCAAAAGCTACCTCCAGCACAGGAGAGTTCCAATTGTTGGAGGGGCTGTATACAGGATGTATTCATCCGCGGTGATGCGGTCTGGCCGCGGTTTTGGCGGTGATTCGGTCTCGGGGAAAAAAGCTTCCGCGGAGAAAAAGTAGTCCCTAGATAAAATGGTCGGATGGGGTCGAGTGAGGTATCAAAGTGAAGCTTAGGTGAAGGGGCATCTAATGGGCTGGGTGTGGGGTTGACATATCGGCCTTCTGCGCATGCGCGGTGGCCGAAGGGTATGAAAATAGCCTTTTTGGAGCTAGGGGAGCCCCTAGTGGACCGATGGGGTCGAGTGAGGTATCAAAGTGAAGCTTATGAAGGGGCATCTAATGGACTGGGTGTGGGGTTGAAATATCGGCCTTCTGCGCATGCGCGGTGGCCGAAGGGTATGAAAATAGCCTTTTTGGAGCTAGGGGAGCCCCTAATGGTCCAATGGGGTCGAGTGAGGTATCAAAGTGAAGCATTCATGAAGGGGTATCTAATGGGCTGGGTGGGTGCATGTAAAATTTTTCCTGAAAAAAAAAAAACGGAAAACGGACTTTATCGAAAAATCCGGGAAAATGCCTATATGGGTTATGGGGGATATATAGGTCGCCGGGCTTAACGGGGCTTGCCTATCAATAGAGTTATCTGCCCCTAGTTCCAGGGTGGGTGTATGTAAATTTTTTCCTGAAAAAATACGGAACACGGACTTTATCCTAAATTACGGGAAAATGCCTATATGGGGTATGGGAGGTATAGGATCAATGTTTGTCCCCCTGGGAAACGTACTTCTATACATTTGCGGTAGGGTTGTGGGGTCTCGTTTTACTCGTCTCGTCATTTAGAACATGATAGGAAGTGTCCCCGTGCGAATCGGTGAAATTTTTGAAAAAAGTCACCGAACCCCATATAGTCCCATACTGAGGGTATAGGTTCAATGTTTGTCCCCCTGGGAAACGTACTTCTATACATTTGCGGTAGGGTTGTGGGGTTTCGTTTTACTCGTCTCGTCATTTAGAACATGATAGGAAGTGTCCCCGTGCGAATCGGTGAAATTTTTGAAAAAAGTCACCGAGCCCCATATAGTCCCATACTGGGGTATAGGTTCAATGTTTATCCCCCTGGGAAACGTACTTCTATACATTTGCGGTAGGGTTGTGGGGTCTCGTTTTACTCGTCTCGTCATTTAGAACACGATAGGAAGTGTTGCGGAGCGAATCGGTGAAATTTTTGAAAAAAGTCACCAAGGCCTGGGTAGGCCCATAGGCCTATACTGCATGGCTATGGGTGTATAGGGCCATACGGGGTGGACATGTTGGAGTCTAGGTGAGTCCCTGGTGGTCCAATGGGGTCGAGTGAGGTCTTATTTTGAAGCTCTCGTGCAGCAGCATCCGACTGGGCTAATGGTCCGTCCGTGTTCAATAGTCTGCGCATGCGCAGACTGGCCCGTAGTATAGAAAGTAGGCATTTTGGGTGTTATGTAGGGGTGTGTTTGGGATAGAGATGGGCTATTCACGGTTCGAATGGGTCGTGTGAGGTATCAATGTGAAGCTTGTGTGGGGTAGAGTCAGAATGGCGTGTTTTTAAATGCAAGTCGCGTCAATCTGCGCATGCGCAGTCTGGCCGTAGTAGAGAAATCAGGCATTTTGGGGTATGTGGGTGTGTGTTTGGGGTAGAGATGGACCGCTATGGGTCCGAATAGGTCGTGGAAGGTGTCAAAGTGAAGCTTGTGTGGGTTAGAGTCAGAATGGTGTGTTTTTAAGTGCATGTCGCGTTAATCTGCGCATGCGCAGTTGGTTGTAGTAAGTAAAGTGACCATTTTGGGGCAGTACATGAAGGTATTTGAGGTCGACATGGACTATTCACGGTTCGAATGCGTCCTGGAAGGTGTCAGCTTGTAGCTCTCGGGGTGTAGACCCTGATTTGAGGGATGTTCACGTCACCTGTGACGTCATCGGTGACGTCATCAGTACGAGTAGTAAGTAAAGTGGGTATTTTGCGGCAGTGAAAGGAAGGTATTTGGTGTAGAGATGGGCCATCCTTGGTCCGAATGCGTCCTGGGAGGTGTCATTTTGTAGGTCTCAGGGTGTAGACCCCGATTTGCGAGCTGTTCACAGCATCTGTGACGTCATTGGTGACGTCATCAGTACGAGTAGTAGCGAAAGTGAGCATTTTGGGGCAGTGAAGGAAGGTATTTGGTGTAGAGATGGACCATCCTTGGTCAGGATGCGTCCTGTGGGGTGTCATCTTGTAGCCTTCGGGGTGGAGATCACGATTTGGGGACGTCCACAGCATCTGTGACGTCATTGGTGACGAAATCAGTACAAGTAGTAGCGAAAGCAGGCATTTTTGGGGGTATGTGGGTGTGTGTTTGGGTTAGAGATGGGCTATTCACGGTTCGAATGGGTCGTGTGATGTATCCATGTGAAGCCTATGTGAGGAAGCCTCTGATGGCGTGGGTGTGGGGTTGAACTATCGTCATTCTGCGCATGCGCAGCCTGGCCGTAGTATGGAAATAGACGTTTTGGGGGTCTAGCCGAGCCCCTCATGGACCTATTGGGTCGAGTGAGGTATCTATGTGAAGGCTAGATGTGGGAGCTAGACTAATTATATATTCTGTATTATACAATCGGATAGCGGTTGTCGTGAATAACAAAAAGTTCAGCAATGTTTATATAGTTTATTATCCCCAATGTTACATCATACCCAGGCTGGGAAAGCCGCCCTGGGTATGTTTAGTATGTTCACAGCAAAACAAATTGAAATATCAAACACCATGTTTTATTATTTAACGCACCGTCACATTAGGTACAAGTGTTTACTGAGCTCAAGTCAACGATCAGCATCTAGACATAGAGAGTATGTGCGGCATGTTATGGTATTCATCAGTGCGCGGGTGATGCATTCAGCCGATGGCGGTGGTCGGTCAGCTTGGTCAGGAAAAACGTGACATTGGTTACCCTCTCTACCACCCATTGTATGTTGGGGCGTTGACGATGTGCCCATCTCAAGGGTTCCACGGTGTCCAGTATCTCCAGCATCGTCTCTAGTGACCTCCGGTTAATGATGGCGAACGGCTGGCCAGACACAGATATTATTGCCGAGATAAGAATACCGTAGCTGGCCCGTCTTTTTGTGGCGTAAGATGTATCCGAAAGCGACATTCAATTTAAAGGCCGTAGTTTGATCTTTGAAGATGGCTTCCACGTAGCTGCGTAGACAGGTGCGGTTGGTCAGTGGAAAATTGTAAATATCTTGAATAGGGCCATGAGGGTGGAAACAGTGCCGTGTCATGGACCAATGGCGCCTATCGATGTCACTCACTGGATGGTTGTCCTGTAAGAGATCGCCCAGAAAATGTTCGATGTTGTCAGGCGTA
>JAVTVY010021682.1:0-10003 GCA_036873755.1 Hanleya hanleyi
GGATTGTTGATGAAGACTGGAATGCACTACAGAAAAGACATTCATATTAGAACAAGAACATGTGGATTGAGATTTTGCTCAAGTAGTTAATCTTACAGCTTGCAGAAACTAATACACTGCAACAAAATTATAAGGCTTCACAGTGAAATTTCAATATAGTTAAACCAGATGCAAATGTCTATTAGTTACACTCAGAAAACAGTCAACCTATAAGTTCGGCTCCCAGAGCCAATTATCCCTTGTCAAGATTCCAGGTAGCTGTGTGTAAACCTCACAATATTCATATGATTAATCCATTTTTATGATTATGTTCATGAATAACAATTCTTTGGTTGTAGAGCTGATTTTATAATGAGAACCAAATTTCTCAATATGCAGAATAGTTTTGTTTACTCAAGAAAATATTCTCCTGCTACATCACTGTAGGACTGGTAAAAACCTTGCCATGATACAAATATGAGCAGCTAATTCAAGATTGTAGAAAATAAACCAGTAATTTCCACCTCTGTTTCTGTCCTTTTCGGCCACTCTTCCCAGATCTAGTGTGTCGCAGGTCTGGTACTTCATCTGAAAGAAGATAACAAATATGGGATGATTCGATTTTTCAAAATAAGAAAAATAGTGACCTGGAATGGGCATTATCACAAGATAACATGCTCTTTGACGAAAGCTGCTGAACTCAAGGAAAACACAGAAGTCAATCAGTTCTATTAGATGTGATGAGTGAGCAACAAGCATAATAAGAAAATTGTCTGCAACATGAAGGACCAATAATGATCAGAATATATAGTGTCAAATTAAGTTGATTAATTCAAATATCTCAAGTCACATGATCTTTACAGTGATTGTTCATGTGATCACCATACAGATATATAAAATAGCATTAGTTCATTATACCTACAATTATACCACATATACCTATGAATTTTATGATTTATGAGATATTCAGAAATCATCTCCACCATCACATAATATAATAATAATGTATTTTGCGATACCATGTGATGCTGTTTTTTTCAGAACAAATGACCCACATGGTTGTCCAATTTTGAGAAGACTGGGGGTAAATAATAACTAGTTTGGGATCTTGGAGGGTAATGACAAATAGGTCTCTTTTAGAACACATGGCTATAACACACACGTACAGTTTATATGTCTTTGCTGAATCAGAACTCGTGATACAGAATGGATAATTTCAGATTCTCTTTCAGAATGCTGTGACCTTGACCTTGGACCTATTTACCTCAATATTGAACCCAAACCATGACAGCTATTTTCCAAATATATCTTAGTAAAAATTTGCGGTCATTATTCGCATAATTAAATGGTGATAAATTGACACTTGACCTGGAGAACTGAAAAAAAATGAGACAGTCCGACTGATTTTCGATTTTCTGTTTCATGAACCCTTCCAAATATGATGTAAGTTTAATAATTGCGAATGGTTAACGGCTTTCTCATTTTTTGGCCACTGACCTTTGACTTGACCTTTGGTATGCGACACATCGTCTGCCTCCCAGATAAAGACCAGACATGAATGGACAGGACTGACGGAAATCACCATCAAATAATACATGTCCCTATAAAAATAGGTCAGTATCACTGATTTGAAGTAATTTCTGCTCTTACACTACATGGATTTGGGTGGGCAGGGGACTGGTTGACTGCACACTCAAGGTTATTTCAGTCATACGGTGACGGCCAGTTTCAATGGTGGAGGTACCAGGAGAGAACCACCACCCATTGACAAGTAAATGGCAAACTTCGAAACATGCACCAGTGGGGCTCGAGCCCATGTTGGTTCAACAAATGTACACACCTACATTACAACAATATCCCAAACCCAAATTTGGCGGAGGGGTAAAAACTATACATAATTGCTCAACAGATTAAACACTCATATTTACAACAACAGAATAGAACATTCACTCACTGACTGGTCTATATCCAAAACCGCCAAGCTAAGCTTATTCACAGAAACTCACCAAACAACTCTTTGAACACCAGGAAATACGTCCCATCCATCCGATCCATATACAGGTGTATTCTTTCTCTATCTTCCAAGAAGCATGGACAGGGATGGGAATATACCTTTTCCCCATCATGGAAGTGGACCAAAACCTCTTTCTCAAGAAGACCAGCGATGAACATGACAGCAGCTGGGCCTGGAACGAAAGAGACAGACTTCAAACACATATCTAGAGTATTTCATCCTCTATCATATATCATGAATTGTTTAGGTAAATAATCTATATTCCTCTTTCTGGTCTTGCTCAGTTAAACCTATAGTCAGGCCTTCTACTCATCTTCAAATAAAATACAGAAAAATAGTTAAAAAAAATATAGGAAAAAAAATTCTTATGAAGAATCAGAAATACAGAGCACATTTCTAAACATATGTTAGATAATAGCTACATTCACAAGAGATATACATTACATGTCTTGAATTGAACGAAAGCTGATATAAAGTTCGTCGTGAAGGGGTGCTAATTATACTGAATGCCTTACACAGATAAGAATTGTGATGCTGGAATAACGATACTGAATATAAAGCCATTTGACTTATTCATGACCATGGTTAAGAAATGTTTTTATGATGATGTAAACACATATGGCCCAGATTACGGTAATTTCCAAACTAATTCGACCACAGGAAGTGCAGAAAAAATGCTTGTATGTGGAAATAGTCTTTATCGTACTAGCTACAAAGTGTCACATTTTTTCATTGTATGACTTTCTTTCAACCTTAATGAAGAATGGGAATGATACTTCTACTCTGTATTTGAATAACAGAGTTGGAAAGTGATATTATTTATATAATATTATTATTATCTATAAACTGTTTTATTACACAGTCCATAACCTGTATATATGTATTTAAGTTAGTACTGTAATTATTATGTTTGTCAGATTTATTTCCATGATCCAAAACTGTATATTCTGCTACATGTATATGTTCAACTGTTGATGAGGGCCACAAGGAAAAACAGATTCTTGTTGAAACTGATTGTTTATTACCCTTTTGAAATAAAGATATTATTATTATTATAACTTCCTGTGATTCAATTTTTAGGGTAATTATGGTAGTCCCATTTCTCGCACTCCTTAGCTCTATGATTGATATCTGGACAGATTAAACTAGTGGAGGCACAGAAGGGACATTAAAATATGTTTATTATCGTTTCAAGTAAAAGTACTAGGATACTCGGAGTAAGGGCCATGGAAGATTTGAAGAGCTAGATGGCTGGTTAATTTCCATCAATTAAAATTGCAAATCAACATGGAAATATAGGATTGCTTAAAATACAGAAAATATAAGGAATCTAGTACAAATTTTTGTCTGTATATGCCTTCAATGGGAATGAAGACCCTCTATTTTTGAATTCAGTAATTAAATTATTCTACACCATAATTGCAATATATCTTGGAGCCACTGGAGTATTGGCTTTATAAAATTAATGGTTCACACAGGGATGATAGTACTACTACTATATACAACTTGCACAGGGAACTGTGAGGCATTGAAGGTATTTGACATGTTCGAAAACCCAATGCAAATATAAATACATATAATTACAATGAATAATTGAAGAGCTTTTTGATGTAGAAGATAACTTCTATTCTGACCAATTATTGTTACAAAATGACCTGGTCAACAATGCAAATGAAAATAATATCAGTGATTGTAACCTGGTTTGCTCGGCCCCTCAAGCAACTTTGTTGTCTCAGTTTTCAGCACTTCCACAATAGCCTGTTCAGTCACCACATCTGAGGCGTGCGGAGGACAATGTAGGGCATCTGTTAGTTCTTTCATTGTTTTCATCAGTTTGGAATACTTAATGTAGTGAAGAATAAAGATACAACGTGCGGAGGACAATGTAGGGCATCTGTTAGTTCTTTCATTGTTTTCATCAGTTTGGAATACTTAATGTAGTGAAGAATAAAGATACAACAATGATTAGCAAATTGGCTCAATATAAAAGCCCACACAACACATCATCTTCCCGTAATGTATCCTCTACCAAACAAAATTTACATTTCAACTCGGGTATGCAACACTTCTTTTACCAGTAATGAATCCACTCACAAAAACATATTATCAATTATTTTCTGAGTTATACAGAGATCCTTGACCTATGAGCCTTATTTTTGGTACATGAAACGTCATCTTCCCCTAATGCATTTACTGGCACAAAAAAATATGATTTATAATTTATTTCTTAATTTGGGGTGACAGTAAACTATGACCATTGACCTTGACCTAAAATCTGGTATGTGACACAGCTTCACCTAGTGTATGGATCCACTCACAAAACATTGCAATTGTGGATAGCATACTGTCAAACATATATGGACCAGATATATTCAGTGATTTCATGATTTTGGGAAACACCACTTTGCATTGAGATCGCGCTGTGCTGGAAATATTATAACGCTGATCACTCCTGAACTGGTTATTTCGAACTTACTAAAATTCCCGGGAGGTACATAACTCAATTTCAATCACATAATTTACATTTTTGGGGCATTGAAAAATCAGGATATATCCGGAAGAGACTCCAATGGCTGGCCTATAGCATTGGATGCACATCCATTTTGCGCAATGGGCGAGTCCACACAGGAACAAGGTCTGTCACACACCATAACAACAGATTTCACAGATGTCAAAAACGTTATTTTCGCGAGAGAAAAAAAGACGGAATTCCATATAAAGCTGAAGGATTCTCATGCCTGGTAGATAGAAAACTGTCCCAGATATAGACTGGACATGGTTAACGGACAGACGGATAGATGGCTGGAAATCGACATCTGCATTTTGGGTGGGCAAAAAAAACCCACACATTTTTCTCACATTGTACCAAATTTGAGATACTTTGTTGTTCCGAGGACACACACTAAAGTATTGCAGCTGCCAAGCAACAAGGGAAGCTGCAAAATATATTTAATGTTACTGTAACTATACTTCATTTCAGATCTTATTGAATCAGGCGCATTTATTCATATTGAACTTATGATAGATTATAATTGCAAGAGATCATTATAATGTATATACATCACATACCTGGCGGACATAATGCTGGCAGTGCAATGTGCCAAATGCCACTGTATTTAGAATAGTGACATCTGGAAGATGAAACAAACACTCCCAGAACCCTTTTGCTCTTCCACACGGAATGTGAGTTTCTGGGCCAGGATATTTTCTTTTGGAAAGAAATGGAAAAAAGACTATAATTTAGCCAGCTGTGTTCATATAATAATCAAGACCCAGTAAATATGTTATATGTTTAATTTATGAAATTTTCAACCTTCCCAGATTTTATCAGTAAGAAATTTTCTCTGCATGTCTGATGAGCTAGTCCAGTGAATAAAACTTAAATTTTCTAGTTTGTGGTCTCTACTTCCATTGGATATTCATATAGTTCCCAGCTGCTGTTTGGCAGCAACAGCTATGTGTTGTTTAATTTTTGTCATACAAGAAACTTTTCAGTGACAGTCATTTTTAAATTTTTAAAATACCTCAATCTAAAATTTGGCAAACACTCTGGGGCAAATGTGAACACAAACACATCAGTGTTGCTCAGGGCCAAATTTGCTTCTTCTAAGGACATTCCTGTGCCCCGTTCTTGCAGTAGTCCAAGTGCTCCATGTGGATCTTTCTGTAATGAACAAGACAAGTGATTACCAAAAAGAAATATGAAGAATAGTTTGCTTGATATCAGTTTAAACTTTCATTACATACACAGTACATACAGTGATATTATGTGACAAGAGCCTTGTCAGCTTCAATATATGCCCTTGCACATCAGTCAGATACAAAACGTGCTTCATGTAGCTTTGAAAGTTGTTCATGAAATAGTAACTGGGATATGGAATGGACGGACACAGAGACAGAACTTATTTTCGCATTATACGTCCTCATCTTTCATGGGCATATACAAATGACAGACAACAAATTGGAATAGGGTGCCATCGTAACACATGCTATGAAATAATAGATATAATGGAGGTACTAATTGAAAAGATGTACACTGTAGTTGAAAACTGTCAACTGATTAAAATAAGAATAATTCCATTGACCATCAGGTCAACTGATATGGCTGTCAAACCAGATCAAGCAGAATTTACATTCCAAACACAATGATTTAATGGCAACAGAGAATAATAAATGAATACTCACATCTTTGATGGCCTTCGCAAAAGGAGATAACTGAAAGTGATATATGTAGTTGAAAGTCAGTTCCACATATATTATGAAAAGACGTTAATAAACTACAGATTTTTTAGAGTGATCCTTTTGAATGATGAGTTTGAGTTAACTCATAAAATCAGTACATACATCTTTGGCTGATTGCATTGAGGTTTATGCATGGAGCAGGTTAGATTTCTGCTTAACCATTAGTCCAGATCACCATACAGGATAGTCATGTGTCCTTCAAGACAATCACACATGAATCATCAGCTGCAAGTCATGGTGTTGTCATGGAGCACTCCTCAAGTATTTCAGGTAGATAACTCTTATTTGTAATTCTACCATTATTACATATAAAGAAAGAAGCCCAGGTGTAATCTAATTCCAACAGATGGCACTTTATAAGTGATTTGGTGATGAAATTTTGATGTCCTGATTTTCTTCATGTGGCCACTTGCACTCACCCAGAGGGGGGATGTGCTAATCTCTGGACATGGAATGCGATTGATTAATTGATGGGTCGATACATTTTTTGTCAAGTATGGTGAAGCCGACTTGTAATAACCTGAGAATATATTTCTTTCACAATTAATCTCAACAATTCAGCCATTCGCAGTATACTAGGATGAAAATAATTGTGTTACTGTGTAAAACAAGTAGGATAGATTAGGATACAATAGGAAAAGCCTAAAATTTATCACGATTGATCATAAACTCGTCCAAGTTGAACACTGACCAGTTTCTCTCAAAAATGTAGAATAAAAATAATATTGGTCATACCTCTTTGTCCGCTTCTTCAACATTCTGAAGAAAAATCAAAATTATATTTTGAAGCGGGCATTCTCTCTCGTCGACTTTATGACAAAAGAGATGATTACAATTTCGACATCGTAAACTATCCCTTTCTGGATAGTAATATTCCAGTGGGACCTGCATATGGCGTATACATATCTCGCTTAGTAGCATTTGGGTCCATACTCCATGTAAGGGAGCACGAGATTGGGCTATTAATTACCCCTCTTTGTAAGGCGACAGTGTAAAAACGACACTTTGAAAGATATGTATATTATGTAGTTTGTCTCGATAGGGGCATTACCCCCTTCCATAAGACGACAGTGTTAAAACGACACATGTAAGGTACATGTACCAGGACTATTCTCCTCCCAGAACGATTTTCTATAACGACACTCTAAAACGACACATTCACTGAATCATCTAGCCAGGCTTAGAAATATTGTTAGGGCCATTCTTACTTGTAAGAGAAGAACCATAGTCTAAAAACGACACTTTGAAGGCGATGTATATTTTTAAAGCGACAGTCTAAAAGCGACACTTCATCAGATATGTTTATTTCATAAAGCGACAGTCTATAAACGACACTTCATCAGATATTTATATTTCATAAAGCAGCAGTCTAAAAATGATATTATTTCTGTATACTTTCCATGATGGCACAGTGTGTGGACACTCACCTTGAAAGATGACAGTTTGAAAGATATGTATATTATGTAGTTTCTCTCGACAGGGGCATTACCCCCTTCCATAAAACGACAGTGTTAAAACGACACATGTGAGGTACCAGGACTATTCTCCTTCCACAACGATTTTCTAGAACGACACTGTAAAACGACACTTTCACTGAATCATCTAAGAACAGCCATGCTTAGAAATATGGTCAGGGCCATTCGTACTTGTAAGATGACGACAGTCTAAAAATGACACTTTGAAAGCGATGTATATTTTTTACAGCGACAGTCTAAAAGCGACACTTCATCAGATATGTATGTTTCATGAAGCGGCAGTCTATAAATGACATTATTTCTCTATGCTTTCCATGATGGCACAGTGTATGGATGCTCCATAAGACGACAGTGTTAAAACGACACATGTGAGGTACCAGGACTGTTCTCCTCCCACAACGACACTGTATAACGACACTTTCACTGAATCATACAGCCATGCTTAGAAATATGGTCAGGGCCATTCTTACCTGTAAGATGACGACAGTCTAAAAACGACACTTTGAAAGCGATGTATATTTTTTAAAGCGACACTTCATCAGATATGTATGTTTCATAAAGCGACAGTCTATAAACGACATTATTTCTCTATGCTTTCCATGATGGCACAGTGTATGGGCACTCACATTAAATGGAATATAGCAGCTATACTCTCAAATATTTTGTCAGGCTTAATGTATATCCCAGATGACGATACATGTACATTCCACCCACATTTACACTAAATGAAATAACATACTGTCAAATGGACTGTCAAAGCAGTTTTATTCCAGTATTAATATTTAATCTCACAAATAACACACGTTCATCCTCCAGTGATAAAAAAACATGTGTAGCGGCTTTCATAATCATCCACTGACAACTTCAGGAAACTTTGTATGTAAACATGTCCATGTGCATTTCAGCTAAACCAAAAACTCTATTCTTACATTTTAACATTGGAGCACCCATACAATATCCCCTGATGCAGTGCTCATTGCTGGGTGTAACCCTCTTACTTCATGGAATACTCCACTGCCATATTTTTTTTATTTCAAAACACTAAACATTTTTGTATGCTTTCAAACCTGCATGCAGGTCTATTCCATTAATAAAGTAACGTTAAGGCAGTAATGTACCTGTACTTCAACATCAAAAAGGGTTATAATATGGAGTTCGCTTCCATCATGTGGGCAGTATATCTTCTCCTGTATCCAGGAATACTGAGTCAAAGGATCCCAGAGCAATAATCGAGGTGTCAAATATTGCCAAACTCTGGGCTGCATTTCACCTCTCCAAACATTGCTGCCAGTCAAAATTATGCATGGCACTTTCATGCCGTCTGCATTTATTCTTTCAGAAATATAATCCCATATTTCTTTTCCAAGATCCTCCACAGATGTAAAATTTTTAATCAAGGATGCAGTCAAAAGGATGAGGACAAAAATCTTCAATTTAGCCATCTTGTCTGCCTATCAACTTGTATGTGTAAATGATGTGTCTATTCACGTTGTGTTTGCACATGTGAACTTCAATATGCCATATTTCTTCCAACCCTTTCAAAATGATGGACCGGTAAAAACAGAGGTATTGCACACCACCATCACCAATGTCTTCTGAAAAGAAGCAATAAAACATATGTACACAATTTCAGCTTTGCACTTTTCAACTGTAAATGAAGTTTCAACTTATTACTAACTTACAGAACCTGAATGGCTTACATGTATCACATCAACTTAACTGTACATAGAAATCCAACAAACAGGAACATTACACATGTTCTTCAAGTCGTGTGTCAAAGCGGTGTCGGGCAGAAATGTATGTGAAGTCAACTGTCAAAGCAGTGTTGGAGAGCAGTGAACGTGAAGTCTAGTGTCAAATTGGGATAGGACTTAGGGTTATGTATCATTAGTAACTTTTACATTCATGGTCATTTCAGCAATCGAAATCAAATAATTTCTCCACCAAAGTGTACCTCAGATGAAATGTTGAAACATACTGGGAGAATGATGTGCTTCAACTTCTGTGTCAAAGCCAGTGTATGGAGGAATGTACATCAAGTTGACAGTTAAAGCAGTGTTAAGGAGGAATGTACATGTAAAGTGTCAGAGTGGTGTTAGTCAAGAAGGTACGTCAAATTGACTGTGAAAACGGTGTTAGAAGGGAATGTACTTCAACTGAAGTGTCAAAGCGGTGTTGGGGAAAAATGTATGTGAAAAGTGTGAAAGCGCTCTTAGGGAAGAAGGTACGTGAAGTCAGGAGTCAAACTGGTGTTAGGGAGCAATGTACATCAAGTCAATGTACATCAAGTCGA